>CAKNWT010332115.1:541-21814 GCA_932066315.1 Andricus coriarius
TTTTTTATATAAAAAATGGTCTGAAGTAAATTTGTAGATCTTTTTGAAGTGAAAAATTTTTTCTCTTTAACATATTTATCGTATCTCGTATAGTTTTGTTGCAAAACGAATTCTTTATTTTTAATAAAATTGTTGAAGATTAAAACAAAAAGTATGCGCATTATCAAAAAAATGTTCATGACTGAATTTATAGATTTTTTTTATACGAAAAATTTTACTTTTTATCATTTTTTTCAGAATTTTTTTCGTATCTCATACAGTTTTGCCGTAAAAATGATTTTTTTTTAAGCGAGAGAAATCACATTTTTTAGTAAAAAAATCTACTCAGTCTTTTTGAGTTTTACTTGATACTACATTATATGATACTTATCAATAATATATTTATCGCCTTTAAAGTTTCTATAATTTGAAATTAAAATTATAGACATTTATAATGTGCAATTCTAAAAGTTTAATCTTTAGGTCCTTGAAACTAAAGATTTTTCTTAAATTAATTTTTAGATAATTTTGTAAATTTGGAATTTTAAATTTCACAATATTTTAGTTTCAAAGTCAAATATTCAAAACGTCAGGACAATTCCACAATTAAATATTTCAAAATTTCATATTAATCCCTTAACAGTCGAAAAAGCCAGAATCCTCTACACAATTGATGAGAAGAAATTTGAACAAAGTACTCAAACGTTTGAGCGTGTATTTGAATTTTTAATAAGAAAGATTAGTTTACTACCAAAAAAGGAGAATTTAAAACAAAATATATAAATTTAGAACAGAATTGTTGCAATCCAAACTAAAAATTATTGATTTTTAACCAAACGCGTGGATCTTCAATTGAAAACATTAATTTTTGGCAAATAATTTCAACTTTAACCTTCAAAAAGACGATTTTTTTCAAATTAGTCGAAAAAGTCACACTTAACTAGGCCGGTGCCGTTTCCCAAAGATTTAAAAAAAAATATGTTTACATACTGCGCGCATTTTTCTTTTAAAAAAATCAATTTTTTATATTTGAACAGGATTATGACTAAAATGAAGTCAATAGTGATTTTATTTTAAAAGTGAATTAAGGTACGCATCTTCCTAAATCTGATGAGTTCAAGTTATTTTCGTTTACTGACACTTATTATGTGTATGCTTTTTTATAATGCATGGTAAAAACCTTGAAAACTGTAAGATTTTATTATTTTTTGGTTAGAATATTTATTTTCATTTGGAGATTACAAAATGAACCACCCGCATTTTATCATGTTATTGTTTGTTCTTTATTTCACATTTACTTTTCTCTGTATTTTTGAACGATTCAAAGAACTTCCCTTGTTAAAAATTTGCTCCTGTCACATACATAGTTTATGGCCGATTAAAACCAATGCCTTTCATTTGAGTTTACAATTGAATAATTATGTCTCGGAAGGACAATCTTGAAACTAATAACGTCTTCCTCTCACATATATGTGAGATAACGACTACTTGCGTATATATTTGTACTCTGATGATGCAATAGAATACTCTTTCGTTACATTTGTTGATCCGCTTATTCACTGAAGCATTAATTAGTTTTTCCTCAACATTGCGAAAATGAGGATGGTCTATACTTTAGCTTTCACTCTGGCGGTCATCTTCAATTCTATTGGTGAATATACTAATATAATATATCTATCATTTTGTTTATATTTTATATAACCCATACATGAATACGGCCATTTCTCAGGCCTGTGGAGCAAACATAAAGTCTCCCTTTCCAGCTCATATTCATATAATGGCAATTTGTATATTTATGTCGTGAAAATTATGAAATCACAGTCTCGGTATTTCTCGCCTCGAGTTTTCCCTCGGATGCGACAGATGTGTGCTAGCAGAGCGTACAGCTCGCGGGAGCGTTCTTTTGCCACTCTGACCCGTTAAAACTAATTGGCATTCCTTAATGAATAGTTAAAGTCGAAATCTGATTACATATTATACTTCCTTATCCATTACTGACTAATTTGATATAAAAAAACACTATGTTAAGATTTTTTTGAAGATTCAACATCACTCTATAAGTATTTTGCTTTGTTATTAATAATTTATTTTTGTTTCTTAATCTGCATAATATGACTAAATCGCACAACTTTTTTTAGATTTTCTTTTTTTGATTTTCTGTAGGAAAAATTAATTTTTGTATAAGTACCTGAAAATGAAAAAAAAGTCCAGAAGCTCTCCACATAATTTTTTTATCATAGAAAAGCTTTCTCATATTCAAAATGTACTTCCGAAAAATTTGAGAATATCAGTTCATTAAAAATGACGAGTCGCTGAATTTTTCAAATTAATTCGTCATTCTTGATGATCTGATTTTTTCAATGTTTTGGAAGTACATTTTCAACGCAAGAAAATTTTTAAATGCTGAAAAAATTATTCATACATTTTGGAGCTGCTATATTTTTTTCATTTTCAGGGCATCGTAAGAGATTCAATTTTGACTATACGAACTTTAATAAAAATTCTAGAAAAATGCTAAAAATTGGACATATTATGCAAATTAAGAAACGATAATAACATTCAAGATTTTTCCACAACTAAGGGTTTAAAGAACTTTTTTATTACATTTCGACTCAGCCAAATCCTCAGATATACACGTCATGAGGGACCCGAAAGGAAACCTTTCAGTGCTAAGGCATTTCCGAATTATGAAATTTTTTTCATACCTGACTATACAAGTATACGTACATGATTATTCAAATATACATACATGAATATACAAACATACATACATTTATTTAGTAGGGGTGAATTATAAAACCGATTGTGTGTTGATCATATGAATTTAGGTGAGTCTTATTACTGACTTATTTATTACTTATTATACATTTAAATTTCATAAAATTTAAGAAATATGTAGAAGACAAAGTGATTCAAGTAGGTACGTACTTTCGATTTTTTAAATGTCCCGACAAATATATTCTATTTTCCAAACATAGACATTAGACACCACAATATTTTAAAATTCGACTTTAAAATATGAAAAATTGAATTAGTGCTGAATTCTTTAAACTCCAAATGAATTAACAAGATACCCATCTCTTTATCCTCGTCTTTCATATATTCTACTGCCATAATTGGAAAAATAAATTTTAATAAGAACAAAATAACGTACAAACATAGTAAAGTTAAATCTTTGAAAAAATCGTAACATAGTCGTCTTTGATATCAAATAAATTAGTAATGGACAAAGAAATATAATACGCAATCATATTTTTACTTAAAATATTTATTAAAGAACGATAATTAGCATTAGTGCGTCAGAGTCGCAAAATAACACTCCCGCCCGAGAAAATAAGATGAAACTGAAGAATGAACGAAACTAAAACGATCCAGGCTAGGTATTCCTCACCTCGGACGGCATCACGACGTCATAGATATAATGACCATTACATACCAACCATACCAAGTTGGATTATCAAAATAAAAAGCTCAACTTAGAACAACAAGATCATTTTCAACCAATGAAGATGCAGTTTCGGCCAGATAGCAGAACATAAAGAACTTAATTTTGTGATTTTCACCAAACAGCTGGTCTTACAAACAAAGAGTTGAATTTGCAACCATTTTCAAACTGACATTTATATGACACAATTTTTCTTTACAGAATCCTCTACTTATAATTTTAAAGTATTTTATACGAAAAACGAGAATAAAGTATCAATCTCATTTGAAGTAAGATCAACAAGAAACATAAATCCTCTATTTCTTCTCGCAGAGTTAAGTTCGCAGTCTAGAAGAGACTACCTTGCCAATCCCCGCCCGGTTCACTGTCACTCTTCTCCTTCTCGTCGTATACCTCAGGCTCCCAAGGAGCATCCAGTTCGCTTCAGGGACAGGTCGCCTCCTGGTAGGCCTCCTTCTCCTAAAATACTTGGATGCGAACTTAAACAACTTGGATACATTCGACTAATTCCCCGCATAAATCGCAATCTACGATACGCATTTCGAAAATACGTTTTTCCTGCTGGTTATCCAATTAGATGTCGAGCAGAAGCAAGCAATATTAGATTATAGCGGGTATCTTCTTGGAATATATAGGACAAATAATGCTAAATCGAGAATTAAACTAAATATGATAAGCGGCGCAGTTGATAATTTGACCGAAGATGAGATTCGAGATATTCCAGTAGGAAAAAGTCACCCAATCTTCCCCGAATGTTTCATTAAAGCTTCAGCATATAAAGATTCACTACAGTCCGAATGGAAACGTAATAGCGAACGTAACCCTGGTTCTTCTTCTTCTGAGAGACAACGTTCACCTGACCGGACTCCTCCTCAGGGGCTTCCACCTTATGCCGAAACTAGGCCGCCTCCTGGGTGGTCGCCCTCATATAAAGTACTTGGATATACACTTGGACAATTTGGATACGTTCGGCTTATTCCCCGCACAAATCAGAATCTACAATTCGAATTTCGAAGATACGCGTTACCTGCTGGTTATCCAATTAGATTGCGAATGGAAAAAAATAAATTTATTCCCGTGCCAACCCAAGAAGTTGTTGTTTTATCAGTACCCAATGGAGACATTTTCGCAATATTAGAGCATAGCGGGGTTCTTCGTGGAATACATTCGACAAATAGAGCTCATACGAGAATGAAAATAAATATGATAAGCGCCAAAGTTGATAAATTGACCCCAGATGAAATGCGATATTGTCCAGTAGGTGAACATCACCCAATCTTCCCCTTCAATTTTATTGAAGATTCAGCAAATGTCGATTCACTAAAGTCGGAATGGAATACTAATAGTGAATGTAACCGTGGCTCTTCTCCTTCTGACAGGAAACATTCACCTGACCGGACTTCTCCTCAGGAGCTTCCTCTTCATACCGAAGCCAGGTGTCCTCCTGGGTGGTCGCCTTCACATATAGTACTTGGATATGCACTTGGTCAACTTGGATACATTCGGCTTATTTCCCGCACAAATCAGAACCTACGATTCGAATTTCGAAAATACGGTTTTCCTGCTGGTTATCCAATTAGATTTCGACCAGAAACGAGCTTTATTCCCATCCCAAACCAAGAGCATATTGTATTATCAGCATCCAATGGAGACGTTTTTGCAATATTAGATTATAGCGGGTTTCTTCTTGGGATTTATAAGACAAATAGTGCTAAATCGAGAGTTAAAGTGAATATGATAAGCGGCGCAGTTGATAGTTTAACCCCAGATGAAATTCGAGATTGTCCAGTAGGCAGAATTCACTCAATATTCCCCGGTAGTTTCAATAAAGCTTCTGCAAATTACGATTCACTACAGTCCCAATCGAATCCTAATAGCGAACGTAAGCCTGGCTCTTCTTCATCTGACAGACGATATTCACCTGAACGGAACTCAACTCAGGAGCCTCTTCTTCGTGCCAGATCCAGGTCCTCTCCAGGAAGCCCTCTTCCTGTTCAAGTACTTGGATATGCAGTAGAACAACTTGGCTATGTTCGGCTTATTCCTTGCACAAATCAGAAGCAGCGATTTGAATTTCGAAGATACGTTTTTCCCGCTTATAAACCAATTGAAATGCGAATACATCATACAAACTATGTGCTTGCGTCAAACCAAGAATATATTGTATTATCAACATACAGTGGTGACATTTTTGCAATATTGGATTATAGTGGGACTCTTCATGGACTATATATGACAGATGAAAATGTTTCGCTTTTGCAAATTACGATTCACTGGAGTCCGAATGGAATCCCAATGGCAAACGCTATCCTGGTTGTTCTTCTTGTGTCAGACCAAAAGCACCTGCCCGGACTTCTCCTCAGTAGCCTCCTCTTCATGTCTGGTCAACTTCATCTCGGGGCAGGACTACTTTTCAGAAAGTACTAGGATATGCACTTGAACAGCTTGGATATATTTGGTTTATTCCCGAGCCAAATCAGAACCGGCAATTCAAGTTTCGAAGATACTATCTTCCCGCGGATGAAGAAATTCGATTGCTTTTCGAGAATGGTAAATTTGCTTCACGCAAAACCAAGAATATATTGTATTATCAATATCCATTTGTGACGTTTTTTCAATACTGGAGTATACATGGATTCTTCTAGAAATATAAAAGACAGATAGAAACCATTTGCGGATAAAAGTAAATATGATAAGCGGTGAAATCGATTCTCTGGATACTGTGTATAATTAATTCAATGAGAAAACTTTAAGATGAAACATAATAATCTTTGTAGCCTGAAGTTGGATCAAAATTAAATTAAAACATTAAAACGTAATTGTAGTTTTTTCTTCGAATTGCTGTTTTCGAGAATTTTATGTCATGAGTTGCGTTCTCAACCTATCCAGATGAATGTACAAACCAACAATACGAATTTTCAAAATTTGAATTTATAACAAAACCGTTGAATTTTTCTGCTAACAAGAAAAATTTTTCTCAAAAAAGGTCCTTTCCAAACAGGTAGTTACATTTTTAATACAAAAACAGCAATTATTAATCCGAAAACATAAATTCTTTACCAAAAAATCATTTCTTACAAAAGAGTTCATTTTTAACCAAAAAATTTATTTTGGACCAAATAGTTCAATTTTCAACATAATAGTTAAATTCTTAACCAAGACAGAGTCATTTTCTATCATTAAGACAATAATAACTAAATGCGATTTCAGCAAAAAATATAAAATGCCTACCAAAAGAGAGGAAGTTTTAGGCCAAAACGACGAATTTCCCACAAATCAGTTGAATTTTTAACTCTAAGATATGAATTTTTAACAAAACAGTTCATTCTAAAATCATTTCTTTACGAAGTCGTTTAAGTTTGAACCAAATGGTTGAAGTTTCGATAAAAAAGGATGACCTTTTACCAAGCAAATTATATTTTCAATAAATGAATTAAATTTTCAAAGAAAAAGTCAAATTCTGCACGAAATATATAATAGTATACTTCTAATTAAAGAAATTAACTTTCAACGAAAAAAAGTTTTTAAAAAAAAAGATCAATTTTCAACAAAGAAGTTAATTTTCAACCAAGGATGATAGTTTTTCTACCGAAGAATAGGACTTTTATAATTTTTTATTTATTATACAATAAACAAACGAATTTACAACAAAATAATTAATCTTTCAACAACAAAAAATTAATCTTCAACAAAAGAAAAATAAATTTTTCACAAATTAGTACGAGTCTTTTATTTAACCAAGTACTGGAATTTTTAACAAAAAAAAATGGCTTTCTGTCAGAATAGTTAAATTTTCAACCAACATAATCAAATTTTCAGCGAAAAGTTATTAACGTTTAAAAAAAAACTAATCTTTTAACTAAAAAAGGCAACTTTTCTTCAAAATACATCAATTTTTATCCAAATAATCAAATTATAAACCAAAAATAAAGATTTTCAACAAAAAGTGGAAGAGTTAAATTTTTGATTAAAAAAATTAATTAAGAAAACAACGAATAGTTAACACAATAGTTTTATTTTTAACAAAAAAAAAAAATTTTTAACTGAGAAAATCAACTTTTTACAAGATAGTTAATTAAACTGTTGAATTCTATCAAGTAGTGGAATTTTTAACAGAGAAAGATGACATTTTAACAAAATAAAAAAAAAATAATAATTTTTGGAAGAACGACTCAAGAGACGAAAAAAAATATAACGACAAAAGTTGTTCAAATCAAAAAAGATCTACAAATTTGTTCGAAACATTTTGATAAAAATAAATTAAAATTTTTTTTTCTATGGAAATACGACACAAGTTGCAATAAAATGTTTAATAACCAAATTTTTTGTTCTATAGGAAGCGCACTTTTTAAAATTATAAAAACAAAACAATAAATTTTCATGGTAGGTAGGAATAAAATTTGATGCAAGAAAAGCAACACATATTGAAGTAATCATAAACAATCAAATTTACACCCTATTTTTCAATATTTAAATAAGCACTACCAAGACGAGGTACATAGATAAATCAATATTTATATAAATATTAATAAATAAATACATTTGATATAATAATGTTAAACATAATGTGGAAGAGTTCGCCTTTTGGAAAAAATCGAGCGCGACGCATGATAAACGTGATGAGAATGTTTCCGTTAAAACCGAAGGAGCTTTAACAAAAGAAAATTCACAATCACAAAATTATGGTTGTCGATGCTCCGTCGTTTAATTTTAAAAGGGCTGTGCAAAAATGTGGGGAAAGCATAAAAATCGATTAAGTAGCGCGAGGTAAATTCATTATCGAGCGCGAATCGCGAGAACCAACAGATACGCGCCCTGGACGCGCTCATACTTGCGAGCCGAGCGCGCAGTGCGCATTGAGAATGTGCGTGCGCAGCTGTCAGATTTTTTCGTAATGGGTATAGTCATTCAAAAATCGTAATTTCAAATTATTTTATTGTAAAGTTCTAAATATTTATGGTTTTATTGAAAAAACAATTTTTCTCGATAACGGCAGATCACAACACAAAATCAAATAGAATAAAAAAGACGCTGCTCACTAAAAAAAAAACGAAAATTTCGTTTGAATTTTGTCATTTAGTTACTCATATTCAAAGAGATATGTGAAGAAATAGATTATAAGCAAGAATTTATTATCTATTTCACTGACTAGAATATCTGCATTATGAATCCAAATTATTTTCAGATTTTTGGGATGCGATTTATATAAACATTCATAATTACTATTTTTCGAAAAATTGATTTGCGTAATTTTCTTTCAGGAACATTTAAATAATTTAAATGTATTAGAGACCTCACAGTAAGAGGAATACACGACTAACGCTTCTTTATAACAATTTTCTTCACATATCTCCTTAAGTCTGAACAAGTAATTTTTTGGGAGATCTTAAGTTGAATTATCAATTTAGAAAAAAAATTAAATGTTGTTATTATAATCTTGTAGAAATTTCAAGAAGCAACGTTTTTCTTATCAATACTTTTTTCACATCGTGCGCTGTTTGGCTAAAAATTTTAATTTTCTTTTGTTGTTTTTTAATTGTGAAAATGCTATAACTCTAACAATTTACTTTCTATCGAAAAAAGTCGGAGAGATAAATTGTTCGACTTTGTAAGCACTACAAAAATCAGTACCTAGAATTTTAAACTTGTTCTTTTCTTTTAGGCTTCAGAAAGTGTGCTAACGTTCAATCCAATCTGATCATTTTTTCGAAAGTTATCGTGTCTGCAGACTACTACAGACAGACTAGAGACAGACACATTCGTAAAAAATGTTTTTTACTGACTCAGGGGGTTTGAGAAGGTGAAGAATTGATGGAAACCGACAAACTCAAATTTTACACGAAACCAATACCTTCTCATCAGGATGAGAACGTAAAAAGATTATACAGTAGCGCAAGCACTATATTTAAACCGAGAAACATCGAGAATAATCCTGAAGAACTTTTTGAAACTCGATACAGATCGCATTGTCTTCAGCGATGGAGCACATTTTTTGCTAAATGGCTAAGTATAGTAAATAAACCAAATTTTCATTTTTGGGGAAGGGAAAATCCACATGTAGCCCATTCGAAACCGCTTTACGATCTGCAAGTCCCTGAATGGGACTGTCTGTTTTATTGTTTTAAAAAAAGGTTTGTTTATTGTGCCAATCCAGATGGTGCATATTTCGAAAACCTATAGCATTAAGTGTATTGTCCCAGATGAATTTTCGGTATTTATAAGATGTTCTTTTCTAAAATATATAGCACTTTTTAATGCATGCAAATGTGCTCCTTAATGAAACTTAGAAGTTTCCACTATTCATTCGTCATTTCGTTTTTTGTTATTACTGTACCTGTTCAAAAATAGTAATCAATTTGTTTTCACACCCTTTCTTTTGCCACCATGCGTCCGTGCCAACCCGACGACATATTGTATCATCAGCACCCAATTGTGATGTTTAGGCAGCCCCTAATGAATGTTTGAAGAGTGATTTTCATCAAATAACTTTAAACCTGGTGCCCGCAAAATGTCCCAATTTTGGTTTTAATTTTTTAAATATTAATTACTTTCATTTATTAAGGTAGAAGTTTTAAAGTTTTTTTTACCTGATTACAATTTTTTAATTAATATAAATTTCTACATTAAAACGATTACTTCGGACGAATAAATTTTGAAGAACAAGAAAAAATCTGTCTCAGCCCGGAATCGAACCGGGAACGCCACTATTCATGAGTGGAGCGTTGACCAATTACGCCACCGAGACATCAGCAAATATTTTCTTGTTCTCCATAGCTGTCTTTTCACAGGGAAGTACTACACGTATTTCTGCACTGCGACAGATGTACTATTTTTGATCAACGTAGGTTTAATCAAATTAAAATTTCGAATATGTTATTACCATTAATAGATGTTAAAGTCCGAGTTTCTAGATTTTTAATTAATATAAATTTCGATATTAAAACGGTTAAAATCCGGGCTGAGGCAGATATTTTTATTGTTCTTCAAAATTTATTTGTCCGACATAATCGTGTCAATATCGAAATATTAATTAGATTTGAAATGGTTCAAACAATTATTCTTGTTCAAATAAAATATTTTGTTTAGTAAATCATTTAAAGATATATATTTCTAAAATTAATTACACAATTTCCAAATGTCAATATTTAGAAAATTATTATCAATTACTCCTTGATCTAGAAATGATTGAGAAAATTCCGCATTTTCGAATCTCTTTCACTATGGCGCTCATTCATCAGTACTTTTTTGTCTCAACGAACTCGATCTAAAAACAACTATCCACAACAAATATTAGGATATCAGTTCTTAGATAAAATAATACTAAAACACACATAGTGTCACAGATTCGTAAAAACTAGAATTTTCTACACAATTGATTAAATGAAATTTCAACAAAGTAGTTAAACTTTTGAGCGTGTATTAGAATTTTTAATTACAAAGATTAGTTTACTATCAAAAAAGGATAATTTAAAAGAAAATATATAAACTCAGAACAAAATTGTTGAAGTATTAGATAAAAATGATTGATTTTGAACCTAATACGAGGATCTTCAATTAATAAAATTAAGTTTTGACACGATCCTAGCTCGTTACATTATCCAAAAAATTTCACATTGACTTTTCTCTGTAGTTTTGAGTGATTCAAAGAACTTGCCTCTTTAGCATTTTTTTGTTACATAAATAGTTTATAATCAATTAATTCCAATGCCTTTCATTTCAGATGAAAATTTGATGATTATATCTCCGAAGGACAATCTTGAAACTTATAACGTCGTCATCTCACATATATGTGCGATAACGACTGCTTAAGTATATATTTGTACTCTGATGATGCAATAGAATATTCTTTAGTTATAATTGTTAACCTACTTACTCACTTAACCATTAATCAGTTTTTCCTCTACGTTGCGAAAATGAGGGTGGTCTACACTTTCGTTTTCACTCTGGCGGTCAGCTTTAATTCTACTGGTAAATATAATAATATAATATCTCTATCACTTTTATTATGTTTTATATAATACATGCATAAAATCCTCGAGATATTTGAAAATGTATGTGAAATCTTGAATTTTTTGTGAATTTTTTTGGAATCTTTTGAAAGGACAATGTTAAAAATCGGTCGATTTCCGCCCCACTCCGGAACGTTTTCTATCTACTCTAAATTGCTCTAATAGGCGTGTATTTGATGAAAATAGATATTTAAAACCGGCGTACTCCGGGGAAATTGCTCCAAATTGCCATACATGCGTAAAATCATATAAAACTTGTTTAACCGCTGAAGGTGGATTTTTGGAAGTCAATCGTATTTCGCCACGCCCCGGAACGTTTTGTAGCTATTCTAAATTGCTCTAATGGGCTTTCCTTTAATGAAAATACATGTCTTCAACCGGCGCACTTCGGGGAAGTTGCACTTTTTCAAATCTGTTGTAATAATTTGTAAATATTACAATATTTGAAACGTTGGTGAAATCTTTAAATATTTGGAAATCTTGTTGGATTCCGGAAAGCCTTTTAGTGTGTGCAAAATCTATGAGAAATTATAAAATTTCTATGTATAAGCACCTGAAAATGAAAAAAAAGTCTAGAAGCTCTGCACATAATTTTTTCAGCATAGAAAAGCTTTCTCATGTTTAAGAAGTACTTCCGAAAAATTTAAGAATATCAGATAATTTAGAAGAACATACATGAATATACAATTATACATAAATGAATATTCAAACATACATACATGAATACACAAGCATACATGTATTCCGTAAGGTTAAATAACAAAATCGACTGTGTGCTGATAACATGAGTTTATATGAGTCTTTTTACTGAATTATTTGTTTCTTATGATAATTTGAAATTTCATAAAATTAAAAAAATATTTAGTAGTCAAAGTGATTCAAGTACGCATACGGACTTTTGATTTTTTAGATATCCCGACAAATATATTCTGTTTACCAAGCATAGAAATAAGGCGCGACAATATATTTAACTCTACTTTGAAATAGGAGAACTTAATGTAGTGCGGAATTCTTTAAACTCCAAATGACTTAAAAATATACCAATCCTTGATAAAATTGTAACATAGACGTGTTTGATATCAGACTTATCAGTCATGGACAAAAGAATATAATATGTAATTATATTTTGACTTTCAATTTCATTAAAGAACACTAATTAGCATTAGTGCGTAGGAGTGGCAGAATGAAACTTCCGCAAGCTGTCCGCTCCACCAGCGCACATTTCTCGCTTTCCTCGAAAAAACCGAGGACCGAGAAAACGAGATGGAACCGAGGAATGAACAAGGCCAAAGCGAGCCAGTTCAGCTCCTACGGCTCTCACTGAAAACATGCATTCATCAACTTACAACAAAGGAATTACTTTTTAGCAATATAAGAGAATATTTAACCAAATAGTTGAATGTTCATGTTCGACCACAAAGACGAATTTATGCGAGGATAGTTGAATTATCAAAGTGAAAATCTCAATTTAGAACAACAAGATCATTTTCAATCAATGACGATGCAGTTTCAGCCAGACAGTAGAATATAAAGAAATTAATTCTTCGATTTTTTACCAAACAGTTGGTCTTACGAACAAAGGGTTGAATTTGCAATCAAGGTAGACGAAATTTTGAACAGAATAATTAATTTTTTTTACAAAATGGTTGCATTTTTAAGAAAATAAGTTATTTGCAAATGAGATTTTGTTTTTAAATACAGTTCTTTGACATCATAATAATCTGTGAAACAAAACAACACTGAAATTATCTGAAAGTCGCTAAAGTGCATTAATGATCGGACCTATGCTATTCTGAATTTTAAAAAAATTGTAAGAATTCCATAAAGTTTATAAAAAATCCAGATGACCTTTAAAGAATTCAGAATAAAATCCAAAAATGACGACGAAACAATGAGTTGTGTTGAATTCAAACACAGTGAGCCTCAACCATTCTTAACCTGACATTTTTATTGCATAGCTTTTCTTTACAGAATCCTTTACTTATGGTTTTAAAGTATTTTATACCAAAACCGAGAATAAAGTATCAAGGTCTTTTTGAAGTTCGTTCAACAAGAAACATGAACCCTCTATTTCCTTTCACAGAAATAAGTTCGCAGTCAAGCAGAGATAGCCTTGATACACCCGGCCCGGTCCAATGTCGCTATTCTCCTCCTCGTAGTGTACCTCCGGATCCTGAAGAGCATCCTCTTCGTGCCAGAGACAGGTCGCCTCCTGGCAAGCCTCCATCTCCTAAAGTACTTGGATACTCACTTGGACACCTTGGATACATTCGTCTCATTCCGCGCATCAATCATAATCTACGATTCGAATTTCGAAGATACGTTTTTCCTGCTGGATATCCAATCAGATTGCGAACAGATCAAAATACCTATGTTCACGTGCCAAACCAAGAACATATTGTATTATCAGCACCCACTGGTGACATTTTTGCAATATTAGAGTACAGCGGGATTCTTCGTGGACTATATACGACACATAAAGCTAAGTCGAGAATGAAAGTGAATATGATTAGCGGTACAGTTGATGATATGACCCCAGATGAAATGCGGGATTGTCCAGTGGGTAAAAGTCACCCCATCTTTCCAAAAAATTTTATTAAAACTTCAGCAAATAACGATTCACTACAGTCCGAATGGATTCCCAATGGCGAACGTAAACCTGGTTCTCATTCTTCTCACAGACAATATTCACCTGACCGGACTTCTTCTCAGGAGCCACCTCTTCATGCCGAAGCCAGATCGCCTCCTGGATGGCCTCCTTCTCCTAAAGTACTTGGATATGCACTTGGGCAACTTGGATACATTCGTCTCATTCCGCACATAAATCATAATCTACGATTCGAATTTCGAAGATACGTTTTTCCTGCTGGTTATCCAATCAGATTGCGAACAGAACAAAATACTTATGTTCCCGTGCCAAACCAAGAACATATTGTATTATCGGCACCCAATGGTGACATTTTTGCAATATTAGAGTATAGCGGGATTCTTCGTGGAATATACACGACACATACATCTAAAGGAAGAATGAAAGTGAATATGATAAACGGCGCAGTTGATAATTTGACTCCAGATGAAATACGTGATTGCCCAGTGGGCAAACGTCAGCCAATCTTCCCCAAAAATTTTATTCAAACTTCAGCAAACAACAATTCACTAAGGTTTGAATGGAATCCTGAAAGCGAACGTAACCCTGGTTCCTCTTTTTATGACAGACAACTTTCACCTGACCGGACTTCTTCTCAGGAGCCACCTCTTCATGCCGAAGCGAGATCGCCTCCTGGGTGGCCGTCTGCACCTAAAGTACTTGGATATGCACTTGGACAACTTGGATACATTCGGCTTATTCCCCGCACAAACCAGAATGCACAATTCGAATTTCGAAGATACGTTTTTCCTGCTGGTTATCCAATTAGATTGCGACCAGAAAAAAATAAATATATTCACGTACCAAACCAAGAACATATTGTATTATCAGCATCCAATGGTGACATTTTTGCAATATTAGAGTATAGCGGATTTCTTTGTGCAACTTTTACGACACAGAGAGGTAAATCAAGAATTAAAGCAAATATGATAAGCGGCACAGTTAATATTTTGACCCCAGATGAAATTCGAGAATGTCCAGTGGGCAGACGTCACCCAATCTTCCCCTACAATTTTATTAAAGGTTCTGCAAATTCCGATTCACTGCAGTCACAATCAAATGCTAATAGCGAACGTAACCCTGGACCTTCTTCCTCTGACAGACAAAGTTCGCCTGAACGAACTTCACCTCAGAAGCCTCCTCTTCGTGCTAGGTGCAGGTCCTCTCCAGGAAGGCACCTTTCTGTTCAAGTACTTGGATGTGCAATAGAACAACTTGGCAATGTTCGGCTTATTCCTTACACAAACCAGAACCAGCAATTTGAATTTCGAAGATATGTTTTTCCTGCCTATGAACCAATTCTAATGCGAATAGATCATACGAACTACATGCTTGGGCCAAATCAAGAATATATTGCATTATCAACAACCAGTGGTGACGTTTTCGCAATATTGGATTATAGTGGGACTCTTCATGGAATATATAGGACAGATAATGATAATTTGCGAATAAAAATAAATATAATAAGCGGCGCAGTTGATAATTTGACTGCAGATGAAATAGGGTGTTGTCCAGTAGAAAAAAATCACCCAATTTTCCCAAAAAGTTTTATTAAAGCTTTTGAAAATTACGATTCACTACAATCCGAATGGAATCCCAATGGAAAATGCTATCCTGGTTCTTCTTGTGCTAGTCGAAATGCACCTGCCCGGCCTTTTTCTCAGTAGCCTCCGCTTCACGCTAGGTCGAGTTCTCCTCCGGGCAGGAATCTTTCTCATGAAGTACCAGGATATGCTCTTGGAAAACTTGGATATATTCGGCTTGTTCCGGAGCCAAATCAGAACCTGCAATGCGAGTTTTGAAGATATTTTTTCCCCGCTGATAATGAAATTAGATTGCCTGTAGGAAACGTTAAATTTGTATCACGTAAACCCAAGAATATATTGTGTATTGAACATTCAATGCTGACGTTTCTGCTATATTGAATTATACTGGGATTCTTCGTGAAATATATGACAGATAGAATTAAGTTGAAGATGAAAATAAATATGATAAGTGGTGATATTAAGAATATGACATCATATGAATTGCAGGAATATCATGTAGCCTGAAGTTGAAACAAATAATAAATTACGTAATAAATGTACGTAAGACATTATGATTTTTAAAATTAAAAACCTGAGAAAGAGCTCTAATTACTATAATCTGCCGGCTGTTCAAGCTTCCAAATTAATTATATTAATTTGTTTAATTTTGTGCGATCATGATTACCGTCTTGATAATTCAAGATGTTTCCTTTTTCGGCTGTCCTGGTACCGTTGAGTCTCAAAGATAAAAAGTACTTACTTTTTAATAACTGACGCACTGATTATAGTTTTGATTCTAACGTATTCAAATTAAAATAAAAAAGAAAACATAAGCGATTTCATATTTGACTTACCCTAACTTATAGTTACTGCAAAACTTAATTCGCCAGGGCAAAGGAAGGATTGGGCAAGGAGTAGTTTTCACGTTTTTGGGAAAGGATGTAACTTGTCAGGTTCACACCTTTCTCTGGATCGTTGAACTTGGTTGACATCTGCACTGGGACCGATTCGGCGTTTCTATTCTGGGTTCAGTAAGTAGAGTCGCAGAATCTAAACATCCTTGAAGGTGAAGAATGATTACTGCTGGTTTTGAATTTAAATGGCTACACGTATATAAGCCGTTATTTCACTTACATTCGTGGGCTGTCTTCCGCCGACTGGAGATCCGAAGGTGTTATAAGACCGTTTGTAGATCTGTCTGTGTGAGTCAATTAAATTATTCGAATTAGGTCCCACGATGCCATCATTTGATGTCGGGTCTGACTATCGTTTGAAAAGGTCGTTCCTGGCCAATGTCTAAATTTAGTTAATAATGAAGTCACGGCCCAGCTCAGTTCCGTGTCGAGTGCAGACGTGCATGAGAAAACGTTTTTTTTATCGGATTCCGTTGTTTATCTTGTCGGTGCACGAAGTACTAAAGAAGTGTGATGAGAATTTTGAGTGCGGCCGAATCGAATATACGAATGCGTGGGTGGGGTAGAGCATTTTTTGAAGCAATTTAGAAAGGAACCATGGAAGGATGCTATATTAGGAATCGCTGACTTTTAAAAAATGTTGACTGTCATAACGTGATGCAGACACCTTTGATTCGTTTCATTGATAATTTTTTAATTATAATTTGATTTTGATTGACTAATAATTATTAATGGTTTTCAATTAATTTTATTTATTTCAGTGTTCTATAACTGTCAATTATCAGGAGTTCCTAATGTTGAAAATATTTCGTAATAGTAAGAGATTGGTGATTAGGTAACGGCAATTCTGATGTTATCATCAAGGTTGTTGTGATTTCGTGTCTAGGGTTGCGATTCCAAAGCCTTCATGCAATTGTGCTTCCATCCATGTTAGGTGCCTTCAAACCGCTCGTAGATCGGAAACTGTCGGCTGGTTTCTTGGCACTTGGATTCACAGGTGGCTTGGGCAAACTAGTCGGTTTCGTTTTATTAGGTTTAAACTGGCTAGACCTGACGATGGTCGGATTTTCTGATCTGCCTCAAAAGGTTGTGGGTCTTTCCACACGGAAGGGGGGGGGGGGGTTACTCGGAAATGATTCAATCTACCTATCTTATATTGGAAAATAAAACCGTAATTTTTTAATTTTATTCGACACTTAGAAACACCTATAATAACCCGATAGTCATAAGAATTGACAGACAGCTCTTACCTTGCAGGGAGTTGGGGAATTTTCCATCGCGCCTATCTTTGATGAATTAGGTTTGAGTCCATCCCGTCAAATAATCTTACCTAGATATGCCACTGCTTTTCGCAAGATGTCACATTTATTTAGCTGCAATTCCAGATTTGCATGCCGTAGGTGTGTGAAAAGGCGTTTCGCCATCGTGTTGTATTGGGCAAGGGGTATATGTCCCCTATGACTTTTCCGTTGAGCGCCCTATAATCGATGACAACCCTGTATTATTTTCGTCCCGTCGATACTGTTTTCGCTATATGACTATATTTTCAGTAACGGTTAGTCGGTGTTGAACCAAGTGCATTGCTGATATTTTCTCGACATTCAAATGGAATGTAACCGGAAATTCATTTGTTCATTGGGCAACATGTTCTTTTCGTTCATCATTCGAATAAGAGAGGTATAAGCTATTAAACACGTACTCCGCGCGGCTTTGCTCCTTCTTAGCTACATCTTCATCCGATTCCGTTAGCTCTAAATTGGGAGATCCATCCCCTTAAATATTATAGTATTCAACGGGGATTATACCTTGAGGGGAAGAGCTACCTCAACTACCTCTTTAGAAGTGTTCATTACTAATACATGACTCTTCCCGTTTTTATTTGTAACTGCAGCATCACCAAAATATATCTCGTCCAGAGTCTTGATATGGCGCAGGCACCCCTCTCGTACTTCGGGATTTGATATTTTCTTCCTTGGATTCTTCGTCTAGAAACGGAATTGGTGTTACTAGGTTAGAGATGATGATAATAGTATTGTGTTTAAAGGACATTTGAATTGTTTCTATCGGAGAAACGGTCAAACCAGAATTATTTCTACAGAGAGTATGCCACATATTGTAGTAAGTTTGTTCGGTGGAATCACGAGTTCTTCTTGTAACGCTTGGAGTTTTATCATATTGACTCAGTTACGCGTCGAGTGCAGACGGGTAAGAAAAATCGTTTTTTTTCGGCTTTCCTAGTACTTCAAGTCGATAATAGAAGCAGTAAAGGACTACAGTGAGAATGTTGAGTGCGACCAAATCGAAAATACGAATGCATAGGTAAAATAAAGCATTCTTGCGAGCCAATGGAAGGAAGCTCTATTGGGAATCGCTGACTTATAAAAAATGCTAACTGTCATAACGTGACTTGAAGACAACTATGATTCCTTTCATTTAATATTTTAACTTATAATTTGAATTTGATTGACTATTGATTATTAATTGTTTCCAATTTGGTTCATTCATTTTAGTAGTTTATAACTGTCCATTATCTTCAGTTAATAATTCTGAAAATAGTCCTGAAATAACAGTAATTCAAATATTATAATTAAGGCTTAATTATTATAGACAAGACCGTCTGTCGAAAAAGATCATTTATTTGTATAGGAAGGACGTTGGAAGATAAAAAATTGCACTCGCACCCCGACCGAATCGTTTGGTGCAGTAGTAGTAAAATTGAAACATACGGATTTTCATTGCTCTGATTTTTCAATAAAAAAAAAGGGCGCATCCTATAAAAAACAATTTATTATTATACATTTGATTGCACGTTGTATCGTTTTTTCGTAAGTTAAACTTTTTTATTTACAAGGTTATTTGATTCACTTTGAACCAAAACCACGCATCCAGTGTAAAGTGGTTCGAAAAAAATTTGTAGATATAATTAGGCGAAATTTTTTTTGAATAAAATGTTATTGTAGCTTGTGTCGTTTTACCAAAAAACTGGTAATTTTTTTCGTGGTTTGTGTGGTTTTATCAAAAATTTTATTGTTTATTGTTTATGCAAAATGGAATTTTTTGATAAAACCAGAACCTTTGATCAAACATGGTTGGCTCATTTTTAGATATGACAAGTAGCTTTTCTATTGATCGTAAAAAATAAGATGAAAAATAATAGAACTAATTTCTGGAAGAACGACATAGGAGGCGAAAAATAATAAATGAATTCAAAAAAAAAGAAATAACTTTTTGGAAAAAAGTCACAAGCTACAATAACATTATATGCAATAAAATTTGTTGCCTGAATTATATCCACAAATTTTTCTAGGACCACTTTACTTTTAGATGCGAATTTTTTGTTTAAATCGTGAACAATTACATCGAAAATAAACGAATTGAATTTATGGAAAAACGAGACAATTCGCAATCAAATGATTAATAACAAAATTGTTTGGTACAGAAATAAATGTAATATACATTTGATATAATAGTGTTAAACATAATGTAGAAGAGTTCGTCTTTTGGAAAAAATCGAGTGCACAAAGATCGAGCACGTAGCGCGAGGTAAATTCATTATCGAGCGCGAATGGCGAGAACCAACAGACGCCAGCATAAAATCAACTAGAATAAAAAACAACCGGCTCATTGAATAAAATTTTAATTTTTTGAAAATTTTTCCAATTAGTTATTCATATTTGAGGAAATATGTAAAGAAATTGATTATAAACAAGAATTTATCATCTATTTCACTTACTCGAATATCTGTATTATAAATCTAAATTGTTTTCAGATTTCTGGGAAGCAATTTATATAAACATTCAAAATTACTATTTTTTGAAAAATTGATTTGTATAATTTTCTGTCAGGTACATGAAAATAATTTAAATGTATTAGATACCTCACAGTAAAGGGAATCAATGACAAACGCTTCTTTATAACAATGCTGTTTGCATACCTCCTTAAGTCTGAACAAGTAAAAAAACCTGTGAATAAAAAATACTTATTTTAGTTAGACCCCCAACATTTGTGTGGAATATAAAGCAATAAGTGGTAAATTTTCCTAAGATTTTACGGGGAAGATTCCCTATGCCATTGTGAAATAATATCTAAAATTTTCTATAATTTTCCCGGCATTCATGTAAGGAAAATTCGCCAAAATTGACGGAACATTGATTAAAATTTTTTGAATATTGACATTCATTATCTAAGGAAATCTCCCTAAACTTTTTTGGAATGGTAACAAAAATGTGGTGCATTTTTAAAAAATTTAATCGGAAATATTCCATATGTTATTATGTAATAGCCGAACTGTCAAAAAATCCACAATTTTCTAGAATCTTTTATAAAAACCGTTTTTGATAAAAATGGATTTTTCTGTGGAAATGGACCAATTAGCGATAAGCTAATGATATTTGTAGATAAAAAGTGAATTTTGGCGTTGATAATTTTTATATTTTATATATTTATCAAATAATTGTTATTTTATTCAAGAAAAAGGAATATTAGGTTAGTTTTTAAAAAAGTACCTACAATTAAAATGTATTCAATAAAGAGAGAATTCTACCATTTAAAAAGTTTATCATCACAATTTCCTCGATTATTAAACATAAAAATGTAACATCTTAAATTTAGAAATGCACTGTGAAAACTAGAGATCTATTTTTAATGGTATCATTTTTTTCGTGTCCTGTTTTTGAATATAATATCTTCATGCTGTTATTCTTAATGTAGAACAAATGAATCTAGGTTCCCACCAGTGGTATCATTTTAGTAC
>CAKNWT010332115.1:21914-33138 GCA_932066315.1 Andricus coriarius
CATTGGTATCATTTTAGTACCATACTCAAGACTTTTTTTTCTGAGTCTCATTGTAATACCTGAAACTAGCCCTGAAATAAGACTTTTTTTCAGTGGCATTTAAATTCGGAGATGAACTGAAACCTTTGGAAAATTATGCTGTACGGTGCACAGGCTAACTCTTCAACGGATCATCGGAAATAAAAAAAAGGATTTTGATAAATTAAATAAATGCGTATAATACAACGGTTTGTTTACATTTTTAAAACTTTTTCATGGTTTTGGCGGTCAAAAAACTGAAAAATTCGATTTCTTGCTTAAAAAATCCGCCATTTTGTTCTTATAAAATCGCAACAAGCAAAAAAAAATCGATCAAAAGGACTGTTGTGTTCTTGCGATATATCTAGGAAAAGTGGATACCAAATTTGGTGACAATCGCTGCAATAGTTTTCAAGCGAGTCTGTGCACCGACTTCAAAAATGTAGTTTTGAGAAAAACACGTTCGAAGTTTTACATAACTTCACAGAGAACATTAAAATCGATTTTTAAAATCTGTTGATTGCAAATTCTATATTTTGAATGAGATAGTAGTTTGTGCAACGTTCACATAAATGTTCACGGACTCGTTTATTCGAATTTATAATACAAGTTTAGACAAGCTCGGAACATTGGATTTTTCAATATTGAACAAAATTCAACTGTACTTCAAATAATTGCAAAAACTTTACGGAATGAACCGAGATTTTCAAAGCTTTTAAGGGATTTCACGATATTCAAAGGGATTGTAAATGGGTATATGGTATTTCAAACGATTTCAAAGGATTTTGCCCGAGAAACAAAAATTCGGGTTTTTTGCCAACGCGACACCAGATAAGAAAAGGGCCGAAACAACAAAATTATATTCCTGCAAAAGTTATAGAAAAATGTCTCTTCATACGTCTACTTCGCGTTGTTTTTGATATTTTTTGCGAAAATATGACATTCATTTTATTGAAAATTTTTTTTCAACTTTGAGGCACTTTGAAGTGAATAAATTGAATAATTGAATTAAAAACAATAAATTATCATACAAAATCTTACACATGTTTCAAGTAAACATATCCTGTAATTGAATAATTTCCAGTTTAAAGTAAGATTTTATTAATTTGTATAGATTTGTTTCTAAATGAGCCGAATCTATTGATGTTTGGAAGCATATTTTTCTTTGATTTTCCATTTTATGTCATTTGTTACTTAAGAAGATAAATTGGTTGGAAATTGTGTTTCTTATAATATGTTTTGAAAATAAATTTATGATTAAAAACATCACGTGATGGGCTTAAAGAATCCCTGCCCCCACGCCCATGTGATTGTCGTTATATATTCATTGGAATTTTGTTTAATCAATTTTTTTTCCTTAGAAAAAAGCCACCTCTGTTCCCACGATTTAAACAGATCGTGGATAGTTCAGCTTTTTATCGGGCATTTTAAATCTTCTCATCCAATATAATTGGTAAATATCACGATTTTCATCGAATAGAATTCGAGCGTGAGGGAATGGGAAATTTTCACGTTCGTCATCTAACAATGTATGAAATAGATACATTCAGAAAGTGTTTGTCTTCTTTCACGTTCGATCTGCGTGGAGAAGTATAAATATTTGATTTAAAGCTAGTATTATGAAACGTTTTGTCATAGTACAATATTTCGTAGAATTTTTTCTTCTATCGAATAAGATTTTTATTTAGCCAAGGCCTAGTTTTTCGAGGTTCGATTTCTGTACTTAATCTAAAGGAAAACAGATAAGAAATTTGGTTACACTGCTTCAGTAAATAATATAGTAAAGCATCAAACATTTCAAAACATTTAAAGAAATTTTTCTATATATATATAGAGAGAGAGAGAGAGAGAGAGAGAGAGAGAGAGATGCGGAATAAATAATTTCCCAAAAGAATTATTGTTATTCTGTCTTGAAGCAGGAAATTTTGAATAAGGACGGGGAATTTTTTAAACAAATTATGACTCTGCCTAGGAGCAACGACTTTTCGAAAAAGAATTATAACTCATATCTGAAACGAGAAGTTTTTCTAAAGACTTATAATTCTAACTTAAAATAGAGCATTTTTGAAAAAAATTATAATTGTAAGTTGAAACATAAAAACCTTTCAAGATAATAACAATTTGAATTTAAAACGTGGAATTTAAAAAAAAATGCTTATTCTTGTGTTGAATATTGAATTTTTGAATAAAAGAATTATACTTCAGGCCCAAATAGAGAATTTTATAAAATATATAACAATTTTACTGAAAATCAAACAAGGAATTTTTCTAAGGAATGACAGTCATTTTTTCTTGGAACGTTGGATTTCTTAAAAGAATTATAATTCTTAATTACCAGAGAAAATTCTCAAAAAAATTATTATTGTGATTTGGAAAAGGAAATTTTTGAAGAACAAAAATTATAATTTATATATAAAATATTTAAAAAGAGTAGCATTTTGAACTTGTGACGTAGAATTTTCGAAAAGAATTCAGATTTTAGTTTATAATTGGTAACTTTTGAAATAAGAATTTAATTCTGATCTGAAATGAGGAATTTTCCGAAAAGATTCAAATGTTGACTAAGAACAGGAAATTTTAGAAAACCAATTATTAACCTTTTTATGCAGAACCTTCCAAAAGTGGTGTCCGGCCACCCGCACATTTATCCTATAATTCTGACTTGGAGGAGGGAATTAAAACAAATTCTAATTTTGAGTCGTAACAAGGAACGCTTCACAATAAAAACAATCTGAATTTGTAACGAGGACTGAAACATAGTGATCGTAAACTCTTTTTTACTAAAGCTCCTACGGCTTTAACTAACACATTCTCTTCACGTGTCTCGTAGGAAAAAAACGTTGAAAGCAAATTTTCTGATCTGCTTCAGAAACAATTTTGTTATTAAATATTTTATTGCACCTTGTATCTGTCTGTCTAAAAATTCAATTTTTTGATTTGAAATGTCATTTTTCGCGATTAAAACAAAAACTGCGCGTCTTATCGGAAAAGGATGAGTTATAAATTTGTGTCGTTTGTCCAAAAATGTTATTTCATTATTTTCAGTGTCGTTTTCAACGAATGCGACAAAAACTAAGCCTCAAATAAAAAAGTGATTAATAATGAATAAGTTGACCTTTTTTGGGTGCATAAATTTCTTCTCTCTATCTTCTTTCATATCTAGCATAGTTTGACCGCAAAATGGAATTTTTCATTTTTCATCATTTGTTGTGCGATCATAATTTGAATTTTCAATTTTTCAAAAAAAATTAAAGAGTTGTTATAATAGTCACTTTCAAAGAAGTAAAGGAAGCGTGCATAGCACCGATATTATGCATGTGTATTTACTTCAAGGGTCGTTTTATCATTCCTTGAATATTCAATCCGGCATATCGACGTTTCCTAATGACTAAATCACAAAAAGTTTTCTGATTAGTCTATTTTGTTGTTTAAGCATCCCTTACTTGGAGAAGCAGAGAAATTAATTTTCCATAAGGAATAAATCGCCAAAGAGCAGGCCTACAATATCACTTTAAAACATACATACATATAGGTACTGTCCTTTAGAAGAACTTGCATTATAATTTACTTTCAGGATAGTTTAATCATCCCTTAGTTATTGAAACAAAGAAATCGATATTTTATACGGGATAGCCCACCACAGATTTTGTTATTACCACATTATAAGTGATTTTATTGACCAGTGTATTAATAAAAATACCTCTGGTGCTTTACCCCGTATAAAATATCGATTTCCTTGTTCAATACATAAGAGATGATTGGATGACCCTGAAAATAAATACTAATGCAAATCCTGTTAAAAGACGCTTCCTATGTATGTCTTAAAGTGATTTTGTTGATCAATAGTATGTTAATAAAAGAATCTGTAGTACTTTATCTCGTATAAAATATCGAAATCTTTGCTTCAAATAATCAAGGGATGATCAAACTACCCTGAAAATAAATATAGACATTGTAGGCCTGATCTTTGGTGATTTATTCCTGAAGAAAAGTTAGTTTCTCTGCTTTTCTAAATAGGGGATGGTTAAGCAACCCTCTAGAAAAGTTCAAGGACATCCTTGTCATTCTAAACCCTCCATGTTTACTTTAATATGATTCCTATCCTCATAGATTAATCAGAAAACTTTTTGTGATTATAGTCATTAAGAAATGTCGATATGCCGGATTTAATATTCAAGGGCTGATATAAAACAACCCTTGAAGTAAGTGCATGTATATAATATCCGTGCTATGCACGCTTCCTTTAGTTATTTGAAAGTGATTTCATACCCTAGAATTTAAATGAAAAATCTCCAGTGACCTTTTGTTTCTGTAAAAAAGATAGTCAGAATTTAAAACTTTTAGCGAAATCTACTAAGTTTTAGTAAATCACTAAAAGATTTAATTTTCTGGAATTGATTATACAATTTACGAATGTCAATATTTAGAAAAATATTATCACTTGCTCCTTGTTCTAGAAATGATGTAGAAAATTCCACTTTTGTCGAATCTCTTTCACTATGTCGCTCATTAATCAGTACTTTCTTGTCTCAACGAAATCGATTTAAAAAATAACTATCCACAACAAATATTAGGATATCAGTTCTCAGATAAAATAATACAAAAACACACATAGATTGATTGATTGATTTCAAACCAAGCACGAGGATCTTCAATTAATAAAATTAGTTTTTGACAAAGTACAGTATCCAAAAGATTTTCCTTTTCAATATGTTTGCATACTGCGCGCAGTTTTGTTTAAAAAAATCAATTTTTTATATTTGAACAGGATTTTGATTAAAATAAAGTCTAGTGGTTTTATTTTAAAAGCAAACTAAGTTACGCATCGTGAGAACCTTGAAAACTAAGATTTTATTCTTTTTTGTTAAGAATATTTTATTTGGAGAGTATATAATAAAGCACACGTATTTTATCATGTTCTTTTTTGTTCCTTATTTCACATTGAATTTTCTCTGTAGTTTTAAATGATTCAAAGAACTTTCCTGTTTAGCAATTTTTTTTTCTACACAATAGTTTATAATCAATTAAATCCAAGCCTTTCATTTCAGATGAAAATTTGATAATTATATCTATGAAGGACAATCCTGGAACTAATAACTTCTTCATCTCACATATATGTAAGATAACGACTGCTTACGTATATATTTGTACTCGAATGATGCAATAGAATATTCTTTAATTACATTTGTTGAACGACTTATTCACTGAAGCATTAATCAGTTTTTCCTCTACATTGCGAAAATGAGGATGGTCTATACTTTCATTTTCACTCTGGCGGTCATCTTTAGTTCTATTGGTGAATATAATAATATAATAATATAATATATCTACCATTTTTATTATGTTTTACATTACACATGAATGAAATCCTTGAAATATTTGGAAATGTCTGTGTACACCTTGAACTTTTTTTTGAGGTATGCAAAATCTATGTGAAATCTTGAAATTTTTGTAAAATCTGTTGGATTCTTTTAAAATTTTACCAGAATCTTTGAAATCTTTGCTAAAGTTTTTGAAATCTTTTGAAAAGTTTAAGAATGCTTTGAAATACTTGTGAAAGATTTTTCAAATCCTTCGTACTAATTTGAAAATATTACAATATATAATTTTTTTTCAGCGTAGAAAAGCTTTCTCATGTTTAAAAAGGACTTCCGAAAAATGTAAGACTGTCAGATCATTTAAAATGACACACATGAATATACAATTATACATACATGAATATTCAAACATACACACATGAATATACAAGCATACATGTATTCCGTAAGGTTGAATAACAAAATCGACTGTGTGCTGATCACATGAGTTTATATTAGTCTTATTACTGAATTATGTACTTTCGATTTTTCAAATATCCCGAGAAATATATTCTATTTACCAAACATAGACATGAGACACGACAATATTTTAAATTTTACTTTGAAATAGGAGAAATTAAATTACTGGTGAATTCTTTAAACTCCAAATTACTTAAAAATATACCAATCTTTGATAAAATTGTAACATAGTCGTTTTTGACATCAGATTTATCAGTCATGGACAAAAGAATATAATATGTAATCATATTTTGACATTCAATTTCATTGAAGAACGCTAATTAGCATTACTTTGTTGGAATGGCAAAATAAGGCTTCCGCAAGCTGTCCTCTCCATCAGCGCACATTCCTCGCTTTCCTCGAAAAAAGCGAAGACCGAGAAAACGAGATGGAACCGAGGAATGAACGAGGCGAGAGCGAGCCAGGCTCGGCATTTCTCGTCTCGAACGGCATCACGCTGTCATAGATGTAATGGCCATTACAAACCAACGAACTTGAAAAGCGGCTCTTAAGGTCGGCTCCTATGGCTCTCACTGAAAACGTACATGTATCAATAATGTCCCTCTTCGTCCCCTTTGTGCATAATATGCTACTCAGCTTACAACAAAGGAAATAGTTTTTAGCAATACAATAGAATTTTTAAACAAATAGTTGCATGTTCATGTTCAAACAGAAAGCCGAATTTTGGCGAGGATAGTTGAATTATCAAACTGAAAAGCTCAATTTAGAACAACAAGACCATTTTCAATCAATGAAGATGCAGTTTCGGCCAGATATTGGAACATAAAGAAATTAATTTTTTGATTTTTCACCAAACAGTTGGTCTTACGAACAACGAGTTGAATTTGCAAACAAGGTGAAAATTTTTTAACCAAATAGTACTGAAATTATTCAGAAGTTACTAACGTGCATCAACGATCGGACCTATGTTCTTTTGGATTTAAAAGAATTTAAAAGAACTCCATGAAGTTTATCAAAATTACAGGTGATTTTTACGGAACTCAGAATAAATTCCAAAAATGACGATGAAAAAATGAGTTGTGTTGAATTCAAACACAGTCAGCCTCAACCATTGTTAACCTGACATCAGCCGGTTCGCGTGGCATAACAATTTTTATGGTACAACTTTTCTTCACAGAATCCCCTGCTTATGATTTTAATGTATTTTATACCAAAAACGAGAATAAAGTATCAAGTTCTTTTTGAAGTTTTTTCAACAAGAAACATTAATCCTCTATTTCTTTTCGCAGAATTAAGTTCGCAGTCAAGCAGAGATAGCCTTGATACTCCCCGCTCGGTCCACTGTCGCTATTCTCCTTCTCGTCGTGTACCTCAGGCTATTGAGGAGCATCCTCTTCGTGCCAGAGACTTGTCGCCTCCTGGCAGGCCTCCTTCCCCTAAAGTACTTGGATACGCACTTGGACAGCTTGGATACATTCGGCTCATTCCCCGCACAAATCAGAATGTACAATTCGAATTTCGGAGATACGCTTTTCCTGCTGGTTATCCAATTAGAATGCGACAGGAAGCGAGGTATATTCTAGTACCAAACGAAAAACATATTGTACTATCAGCATCCAATGGTGACATTTGTGCAATATTAGAGTACAGCGGGATTCTTCGTGGACTATATACGACAAATAAAGCTAAGTCGAGAATAAAAGTGAATATGATAAGCGGCGCACTTGATGATATGACCCCAGATGAAATGTGAGATTGTCCAGTGGGCAAAAGTCCCCTCATTTTCCCCAACAATTTTATCAAAACGTCAGCAAATATCGATTCACTACAGTCCGAATGGATTCCTAATAGCGAACGTAAACCTGGTTCTTTTTCTTCTGACAGACAACATTCACCTGACCGGACTTCTTCTCAGGAGCCACCTCTTCATGCCGAAGCCAGGTCGCTTCCTGGGTGGCCTCCTTCTCCTAAAGTACTTGGATATACACTTGGTCAACTTGGATACATTCGTCTCATTCCGCGCATAAATCATAATCTACGATTCGAATTCCGAAGCTACGTTTTTCCTGCTGGTTATCCAATCAGATTGCGAACAGAACAAAATACCCTAGTCCCCGTGCCAAACCACAAACATATTGTATTGTCAACACCCAAAGGTGACATTTTTGCAATATTAGTGTACAGCGGGATTCTTCGTGGAATATACACGACACATGCACCTAAAGGAAGAATTAAAGTGAATATGATAAGCGGCGCAGTTGATAACTTGACCCCAGATGAAATACGAGATTGTCCAGTTGGCAAACGTCAACCAATCTTCCCCAACAATTATATTAAAACTTCAGCAAATAATAATTCACTAAGGTCCGAATGGAATCCTAATAGCGAACGTAACCCTGGTACTTCTTCTACTGACAGAAAGCTTTCAACCGAACCGAACTCTCCTCAGGAGCCTGCTCTTCATGCCGAAGCCAGATCGCCTCCTGGGTGGCCGCCTTCACCTAAAGTACTTGGTTATGCACTTGGACAACTTGGATACATTCGGCTTATTCCCCACACAAATCAGAATCTACGATTCGAATTTCGAAGATACGTTTTTCCTGCTGGCTGTCCAATTAGATTGCGACCAGAAAAAAATAAATATATTCCCGTGCCAAACCAAGAACATATTGTATTATCAGCATTTAATGGTGACATTTTTGCAATATTAGAGTATAGCGGGTTTCTTAGTGCAATTATTACGACAAATAGAACTAAATCGAGAGTTAAAGTAAATATGATAAGCGGCGTAGTTGATATTTTGACCCCGGATGAAATTCGAGATTGTCCAGTAGGCAGACGTCAGCCAATCTTCCCCTACAATTTTATTAAAGGTTCGACCAATTTCGATTCACTGCAGTCACAATCATATACTAATAGGTCCTCTCCAGTAGGGCCTCTTACTCTTAAAGTACTTGGATGTGCAATAGAACAACTTGGCTATGTTCGGCTTATTCCTTACACAAACCAGAACCAGCAATTTGAATTTCGAAGATACGTTTTTTCTGCCTACGAACCAATTCTAATGCGAATAGATCATACGGAATATATGCTTAAGCCAAACCAAGAATATATTGTATTATTAACAACCAGTGGTGACGTTTTTGCAATATTGGATTATAGTGGGACTCTTCATGGAATATATAGGACAGATGAAAATAATGGGCGAATAAAAATAAATGTAATAAGCGGCGCAGTTGTTAATTTGACTGCAGATGAAATACGGTGTTGTCCAGTAGGCAAAAATCACCCAATCTTCCCAAACAGTTTTATCAAAGCTTTTGCAAATTACGATTCACTAGAATCCGAATGGAATCCCAATGGCAAATGCTATGCTGGTTCTTCTTCTTGTGCCAGAGAAAATGCACCTGCCCGGACTTTTCCTCAGTAGCCTAGTCGTCATGCCAGGTCCAGTTCTCCCCCGGGCAGTATTCTTTCTCATGAAGTACTAAGATATGCTCTTGGATGACTTGGATATATGCTGTTTATTCCCGAGCCAAATCAGAACCGACAATTCAAGTTTTGAAAATATTTTTTCCCGCTGATAAAGAAATTCGATTGCCCGTAGGAAATGGTGAATTTTTATCACGCAAAACCAAGAATATATTGTGTATTCAACATTCAAACAATCCGTTGATATATTATTAAAATAAGGGGTCACGTCGGTTTGCTGTCTGAAAGCTTCGTTCCGGACGGATTACTAACTTTAATTATTAGTGAAGCTGCGGCCCAGCTCAGTGACGCGTCGGGTGCAGACAGGCAAGCGAAACCGTGTTTTTTTTTCATTTCTTGGTACTTCTAGTCGGTAAAAGAAGTAATAAAGGACTGCAATGAGAATTTTGAGTGTGACCAAATCGAAGGTACGAATGCATAGGTGAGGTGAGGCATTTTTGCAAGCCAATGGAAGTAGTTTTTACTGTCCATTATCTTCAGTTAATAATTTTGAAAATATTTCGTAACAGTAAGAAATTGTTAATTAGACAACAGTAATTCAAATATTATTATTAAGGGGTCATTATTATAGGCCAGATAGGCTATCAAAATAGATTGTTTATTTGCATAGGAAGTACGTTCGTAGATAAGAAAATGCATTCGCACTGCGAGCGAATCGTTAGGTGCAGTAGTAAAGAGTTAAATGCGTCAAACGGTGTCTGTATGAGTAAAAGAGGACCAAGAAGTAATACTATTTGTTATGAAAGAGTGTAATATAAAATATTATTATATTATCATTAGATATGAATATTAATAAATAACTTAATCAATCAATGTTTCTATTTTATTAATACATTTATTCTTATTTATTATTATTATATTATTATATTATTTTATTTATTTATTATTATTAATTAATTATTAATTAATTAATTAGTACGCGTTGGTATTGAAACATACGTACTGTCATTGCTCTGATTTTTTAATCAAAGAAGAAGTGCGCATCCTATAAAAAACAATTTGTTATTATACGTTTGATTGCACATTGTATCGTTTTTTCGTAAATTTAATTTGTTTATTTGCAAGGTTATTTTACGCCATTCGAAACAAAACCATGCATCCAGTGTATAGTGGTTCTAAGAAAATTTGTAGATATAATTAGGGGAAAAATTTTGTTGAATAAAATGTTATTGTAGCTTGTGTCGTTTTTTCAAAAAGTTAATTACATTCTCATTCATGAGAGTGTAATGTAATCGTCCAAATTTGCGATCTCTGGTTTTTAACAGATCTTTACGTTTCGGTACTCACAGATTCCGAAAATCATAAAATTTTGTCGGTTTCTGTTTGTCTGTATGTCTGCATGTCTATATGTCTGTATGTATGTCTGTATGTCTGTACCTGAATGTTGTAGCCACGCTAACTTTTATTATTTATCGATTTATCGAATCGAATCAGCCTTTAAAAAACTTTTTAGGAGTCCCAAAATGAAGGTTAACTTTGTTAACCAGATATTTTTCTTAAAAATTCAAAAGGTGAGCACATTTTGAAAATTTTTGAGACCACTTTTTTCAACATTTAAAAATTATTTATATGGTTATTAGTAGCAAGCAGAAAGAAAAACCATTTATCCCAATGACATTTTTTGATTAAACCAAAATTATCAGAGTTATAGCATTTTCAAAATCCAAAGAAAACCAACGAAAATTAACATTTTGAGCCGAACAACGCACGATATGAAAGAAGCCAAGAGGGAAAAAACGTTTTCTTTTGAGAACCGCACACGATTATCATAAGAACTTTTTGAATTTTTACGAAAAATCAAAAATTCAAATTTTGATCGCACTAAAAATAATAAAAAATCAAAAACTCCATTTTTCTGTCAAACTATGCAAGATAAAAAAAAAGATTATGAATTAAAAGTCGTGCACCTAAAAAAGATCTACAAATTTGTTATGAAT
>CAKNWT010332121.1:0-12165 GCA_932066315.1 Andricus coriarius
TGTCTTTTGTAATTAAATTTATTATTTAAATGTGATACTTTCCATAAACATTTAAGATAACTTACTTGGCAGGCAAAGAATGCAAATAAGCAGCAGATGATCGCACCCTTCATCATTGAATAATTTGTGTAATTTCTACTTCTGAGCAAAGGCGAACTTGAAGTACATTCTTTTATGCGAAAAGTTGCCTTTTTATACTAAATACTTATCATCGGGAATATGCAGAAATTTCGCGATACCCTTGTTGTAACTTCATACCCCCCCCCCCCACCCCTTCCTCCTGACGCTGTATTCCTTGCTGTCTAAAGGTTAATGAGGCGTTACATTAGTCACGTAGAATCAAAACAATAAAACATCAGGTTCATGACGTCAGGCGTGACGTTATACGGATGTACATATGTGCACATACGCACACGGGATCAAGAAAACCTGCCTAATTTAATGTATCAAAAATATTTGCGGTTATCTGGTTTATTAAAAGTTAAATAAAAATTGAAAAAAAATAAGATAAGATCACTCTCAAAAATGTTCTGTTTGCAATGTTATTACATCACGAAAATAACGGAAAATTTGATGAAATCTCAGATACTTTCCGAAATTAATCACTAGTTTACAAACTTGTCGTAAATTGATCAAATCTATTATCATTTTACGAAATTTTACCAGAATTTTCGTAAATTTAAATTAAATTGTGAAAAAGTTAGGTTTTTTCTGGCACATGTAAGGGCTAAAAACTTCCATTATTTGAGGCGTGAAACTTGATTGTTACCATTTTCAAAATTTTTTGATAAATTGTATAAGAAAATTCCGCATCAATTACAAAAACTGTCAATTACGAAATTTCGTACTGTTGTTTTTTTCAAATTCATCCTAATTTGCCGGAATTCAACATGATTTTACAGTAAAACTACCAAATAACTTTCGGAAAATTATGAAAGAAATTTTTAACAAAAAGTGTAGAAAATATATCATTATTAGATAATTATATAACCTTAGAATACTTAAAACAGTATAATTATCATTGTTTCAAATTAAAAATGTTGATTAATCAAATCTGTATATCAGAAACATATAATATTTTTCAGTAATCTATACTTTCCGCACAAGTTGAAGTTTCGTAAAATCTCAAAATTCATAATTGAAATTCTTGTGCATTACTTTTTGGAATGAAACTAACTTTCACACAAATATAAAGGACTTTCAAATTTCAGAATGTAGACTTTAACCGTAAAAATGATTATATATCACTCTTCATGATTCAATAAAGGAAATAAAATCCAAGTTTAATAACTAAATTTTTTCCAATTGTTTTTTCATGTCATTATCTATCAATTATTAACTTTTCTAGTGAGAAATTTTTTTCGGAATTCGTTAATTGAATGCTGATGAAACGATACGTCAATATATCATAAATATCTCTTCTCTAAATTTATTTTTTAACGTTTTGTATAGTTCAAAATTAGAATGATTGAAGAATGCTTCTATACTAAAAATGGGTGTTTAAAAAACTCAAATTTTTAATAACTAATGAACGGAAGATTACACAAGGGTTTTTCTTGACAGAAACCCGCAGGCTATTTTTCATTAATACATCATTTTCGTCATAGACAAGAAAAATAGATAACATATATTCGAAGAAAAGTATGAATAATTGTCTTTATTTTCCAATTTTATTTATTATCGAATAGTTTAAGTTAGAATTTTAGAATTTTTTTTTTAGAATTATTTTAGAATTTGTGATTATTTGTTTTTATGAATTTGTTATTATGAATTTATTTTAGAATTTTTAGAATCGAATAGTTTATTTATTCCAATTATGGAATATAGATAATTTAAATTGTTTTTGCCCGTGTACAATTTATAAAATAAGTAATAGAATGTGTGTGTTCTGTTTCTGAAGAGGATAACTTCATACTGTTATTTTCAATGTAAAACAAATGAATCTGGGTTTCCACCAGTGGTCTCATTTTAGTACGACTCGGACTATTTTTTCTGAGTCTTATTTTAATACCTGAAATCAGCCCTAAAATAATATTTTGTTTGTTTTATAAATCAAAATTATTTTTATTGGCGTAAATTATACTTTATGAAAAATATAAAATACATTAAAAATCCTATGGCGTAGGGAACATTGTTTCGATACGTGTACTATTATTTAACCGCAACTAACTCATCATTTGATGACTAAAAAGTACCCGGATCAAAACCTCGTAAACTTTTATGTTGAAACTTTACTATCCGCATGCAGCCTAGATAAAATATTTCCTTCGGATAAGATTTTCACGTATGAAACCAAAATTCATCTTAGGGGATACGACATAGAGTAAAATTATAATAAAACATTTTCAATACATAAAAGAAAACGAATTTAAATCTAAATTAAAATTTTGTACCTTCATTATTCTTGATATACTTTTTTAAAATTCATCTTATAGAAATTCCCTATCAAGCATTTTTTATTCCTGAAATCCCCTGACCAACGAATTCTCTGCCCCGATTTCCAGATTTTCATGACCTGCTGCCATCCTATATAAAAACTTGGATTAGGACTTCGATCTTGTTTCTCACGTCGAATTGGATCCCTATAGTTAAATGGGCGATCCATTTTTTTTTTAATTTCAGTCAAAATTTTGGGCTCATATATCAATAATAAACAATACAAATATAAATACTGATTACTGAACTGCTCATTATATCAAGAAAAAAATAATTTGAACCAAAAATCACAAATGGGGGCACAAAACATGTACTAAAAATGTTGTTTTTTGGATTCTTTATAAGATCAAGTTTTTACTGTAACAAAATGAGTTACTTCATATATTCTAAAAATGTTATAAATAAGATTTTATAATCAACGAGTTTTCCTTTGAATATCCTATCATAAAATTTGTCTCCTTAGTTTCTACATAGTTCTTTTCCGAGCGGCTTAAAATGCCATAAAATCACATTTGATTATCAAGCAATTCAGCCTTTTTGTAACAAACATCAGGAAATGATTTTTCATTTTATTAATCTAAATATATATTTAAAAAAAATGTTGAGGAGTATTCTTTTGTAGTACTTGCTATTATATTCTCGATATCGTTACATTTCGAGTACCTACGTAATTGTTGAATTAGAAATTTAAAAAAACTAAACTGCAAAACAGGATCAAAATTAGGAGAAAAAACAAACCTAACTTCATCAAAATTTATTGTAAAATTCTACCCTTTTAATTTTTTACATAATTTAAAGTCAGAATTCTCTCGGAACAGTTCTATATATAATAAAGGAAGTGTCTATGTGCACCAAAATAATTCGATTATTTGCACCGAAATTTCAGTGCACGTAGCCACCGCCTTGAATAAGACATTTATTATTATAAATCTTACAAATTAATTCAATATGGGATAAGTGATGAAAGAAAGTTTATCGAACGTTTTTTTTCCTCGGAAACGTTTAGGATATTTTCCATTAATACGTGAATCGCCGTGATAGACAAGACACGTATTTAACAAGTGTTTAAAAAGAAAGGGTCAGGGGACAACATTTAACTGATTTTTAGTCAAACAGTGTAACCGTACTCCTTAAAGAGTAAATTCTGGTTTAGAAATTAAAATTATTTTTATTGGTTTACAATATTTTTTTTGCAACACCCACCTCGAAAGTAGGCCGTTCCGTGTATCTAAATTATATGCAAAGTGAGTCATTCCTGATAACAATGCGGGAATAATATTTGCGCATGCGCACTTTGATTATTATGCACTTTCCGCATCGGTGGAATGAACGCGCATGCGCACTTTGAAGATGAGCAACTTTCCACATCGCGACGATTACATAATTTTTTTTTCAACAAAATTTTTTTTTCAAAAATTTTTTTTCAACCAATTTTTTTCAAAATGTTTTTTTTAAAAAATTTTTTTTAACAAATTTTTTTGTTTCAAACATCTTATTTCCAAAAAAAATTTTTTTCAGAAATTTTGTTTCAAAATTTTTTTTTAAATTTTTGTTTAAAAGAAAAACAGTTTACGAAATTTAAAAATCTTTTCTTTCAAGATTATTATTTTTCGTCAACTCCGAACACAACTTTCTCGGACGGGCGTTGCAAAAAATAGCGTGTGATACACGTGCGCATAGGTGATTGCTAACTCGTGTGATTGCATCATTCGCCTGCAACTCGAAGCACTCGTCTACGTTTTCACACTCGCTTCGCTCGTGCGCTAACCACCGACTCATGCTTCGAGCCTCCGGCTTATGCTGCGATATTCACACTCGTACACAATCACCTATTTTGCGCACTTGTATCACAAATAGCTATTACGAAACATGTAAAATGCAAAAACAAACGTAGGAAGTACGGGCCTTCCTTCTTCCGACTCACTTACTATTATTAAACTGTGACGAACTCATTATTTGATGACTAAATAGTACACAGATTGAAATCCGGTGAAATTTTTCGTTGAAATTGTATCATCGGCATGCAACCTTGATAAGACATTTACTCTCGAGAATATTGTCAAGTATATGGACAAAAAATTTATCTTAGGAGATACGTCATAGGGTAAAATTACCGATGAAGAATCTATTGCCCGAGGCTGAAGATCAAATTCTTTCGATATTTACTAATTTATCTTTCAAAAAATTGTAATAAAAAATTTTTAATACGTGGAAGAAATCAAATTTAGATCGAAATTAACATTGTTTACATTCATTATCCTTGATAGACTTCTTTAAGAGGTTTGCCCTGATCTGCACACCCTGAATACAAACTTGGATTGGGGCTTCAATCTTGTTTTGTACATCGAATTGAACCCCCATAGTTAGGTCGACCCTCCAATTTTATTTTTAAGTTAAGTCAAAATTTTGGGCTAACATATCAAAAATAAACAATGCAAATATAAATACTGATTACTGAACTGCTCCAAATATCAAGAAACAAATATTTTGAAATGAAAACAACAAATATGATTGTGGATACAAAACATCTACTAAAAATGTGTATGTTTTTCCGAATATTCAAAAGATCAAATTTTTTTACTGTAACAAAATAAGTGACTTCCTATATTCTAATAATTTTGTAACAAATAAGTGAATGCAATATTATTGAATTAAATTAACTTAATAAAATAAGTAATAAATAAAAAAAGATTTTATGATCAGAGAATTTTCTTTTGAATATCCGATCGTGAAATTAATTAAAATTTTTATAAAATATCAAAGCAACCTTTTTGTAAATATTGATATGTTTGCTTCGAAAAGTGTTTCCTTAGATTCTACAGAGTTATTTTTCGGATGACTTGAAATGCCATAAAATCACATTTGAGTATCATGGAATTCAATCTTTTTGTAACGACCTATCAAGGAATAATTTTTCATTTTATTAATATAAATTTCTATGACAAAAAGATAGTTTTATGAAAAGAATATTAAATGTTAAACTTGACATTTAACAAAACTACACTGCAAAACAGAAAGAAAGTAGGAGAAAAAATAAACTTAATTTCATCAAAATTTATTTTAAAATTCTACCCTTGTAATGTTTGACATTATTCGAAGTCAGCATATATTGTCTCGACAGAATTCTATATATAATAAAGGATGTGCCTATGTGCACCGAAAAAATCAGGTTATTGTACCAAAATTCCGGTACACGTGACTGTTTTTTTAATTTTGATTTCGTCAGTTTTAACTATTTCTGACTTAGAGAGTTCATTGTCGTTTGAAAATTAAAATTATACTAATTGATTAACATTATTCCTTATAAAAATTATAAAATGCAAAAAGCGTAGGACGTAGGGACTTCTTCCTGAAATTTTCCATAAAAATTTTATCTGTTCAGCACGCAAACTTGACAAAATATTTATTCTAGTTCAGAGTGTGACGTAGCAGTCAACAGATTAAAATCTCGTGAAATTTTCCATAAAAATCTTATCTAATCAGTACGCGTACTTGACAAAATATTTCTAAATTTCAGAGTGTGACGTAAAAATAAATATATTAAAATCTCGTGAATTTTTCCATACAAATTTTATATGATCGGCACGTAAGCATGAAAAAATATTTCTTCTATGTCAGAGTGTGACGTAACTGACATTCGTCTGAGGAAGTGTTGAAGTATTGCGTACCGTAATTTACCGCGAATATGCGTTTGCAAATTAAAATGAATTTTATTGATATACCTAATTTCTTTATAGAAATTGTATCAAATTTTTTATAACTGACTTGATAACCTTAGTTTTCTTTTTAATAAAATTATGTCCGATTTCTAAAATAGAATTAGTAGAACAGAATTTTTTGAGGAATTTATTACATCGGAAAAATTATTCTTTTCCATATTCAATAGACTTTTCAAAGTCAGAATTCTCTCAGAATAGTTCCATATATAATAAAGGATGTGTCTATTTACACCGAAAAAATCTAGATATTTGTACTAAAATCTCGGTACATGTAGCCATTGTCTTGAATGAAATATTTTTATTGATCAATTTTACAAATTAATTCAATGTGTAAGAACTGATCAAGGAAAGATTATAGAACCATTTTTCTTTGCAATCGTTCATCATATTTGTCATTAATACGTAAATCACCGTGATAGCCAAGAAACATATATAACAAGTGTTTGAAAAGAAAGGATGATTTTTTTGCCTTTTATTTTCTAAAATTCGAATTCTATACTTATCAGTCGAGCAATTTTTGCCTATACATTAGGGGAGAAAATTTAACTGATGTTGTTTCCTCATAGAGAAAGCTTTGATAACTTTTAAGACGGTTGCAGATAAATTGATAAAATGTGGTAGGCTTATTTTCACCACTTACATCTCAAAGCTGAGAGAAAGATTTCGAAAAATATTTAATTATTTTAAGAGTACTTTATAATATTTAAAAAATTGGTTTTTTATAGTAACACTTAATTCATGAACGTAATTTAAAGTTGATGAAAGAATATAAAAGATTTCTTGATTCGGGACGAATCGATAGACCTGTAATATTCTTACATTGTAATAAAGTGTAAGTAGTTATGTATATCATTAAGCTATTTCCCTTTCGGCGAGCCTCTAGGGGTAAGCGTGACACTACCCGATTCGGGTAGTGTTTTTTAGGTGGATTTATAGTAAATGGGCTCACCACACCCACGACCGCCAACAGCAACGCAGTAGTATCAGACGGTCACCCATCCAAGTACTAACCGCGCCCAACACTGCTTAACTTCAGTGATCTAACGGGAACTGGTGCTTCCAGCGTGGTATGGCCGTTGGCTTATGAATATTTATATAATTTAAAAAATCTGTTATTTACTGAGAAACTTTTTTTGTTCACGTAATTTAAAGTTCATGCAAGGTTAGAAAAGAATCCTTATATCGAGACGTATTGATTGACCTATTTGTGTCTTTTTTTTACTTTGACTTCCTCTATGAGGGAACAAATGTATTTTCTAATTAATCATAATGTCGGAGCAAAGTGCTTATCAAATGAGCACCATAACATTATAAATACAAACAAAGTGGAAAACCCGGGATCAAATTCATAGCTAGTTGAGTCCAGTAGTGCCAGCTACGTTTTTTGTTTGGTAAAACAAAGTAAAAAACAAAGGTAAAACAAAAGTAAAACAAAGGTGAGGTTTGATCACGATTAGTTAAATAATCACCAATTGAATTAGTGACTGATTTTTTGCTTTTCAATTCTTCATTTTTAACTAATTAATTTTTAGATAGTACATTGTCGTCTGCAAATTAATATTAATCTCATTGGTGAACATAATTTTTTATAAAATATACAACATGCAAAAACAAACATTGAACACAGGCTCTTCCTTCTTCCGACACATGTATTATTATTTAACCGATACAAACTCGTCATTATTTGTATAGCTAAAGAGTAAACAGATTAAAATCTCGTGAAATTTTCCATCAACATTTTATTTAATCGGCACGCAAACTTGACAAAATATCTGTTCGAGGTCAGAGACGTAAAAGTAAACAGATTAAAATCTCGTGAAATTTTTCATAATATTTGTATCTAATCGGCACGTAAACATGACAAAACATTTCTTCTAGGTCAGAGTGTGACGTAACTAAAATTCGTCTAAGAGGCCGTTTATGTACGCAATTTCCGCGAATTCGGACCCCTCTCCCCGTTCTATGTGACGCGGTCTTCCGACTTTGCATACATTTGTATTTGGAAATGAAAATACATTGTGTTGCTATACATAATTATTTATATGAATTGCATCAAGTTTTTGATAACTGACTTGATAACCTAAGTTTTCTTTTTAATAGAGTTTTGCCCGATTTCTAAAAGAATAGGTCACTTAATGAATTAAAATGTTACAAATGAAAATGGGCGAATGAAGAATAGATTTACATAAAAGAATCGGCAGCTTAGATTAAATAGAATTTTTAGTTACATTATGCATAAACTGTTTAAGCAGGACAGCATGTTTAACGACTTTTCTGAATCGGAGAGATTATTTTTTCCGATAGTTTGTTTATACTTTAAACATCTGTAAATAAGGAGAAAATGTATATGGAATGAAAATAATATATGTGTATACTTCAAGCGTTTGTTCGGTTAATTTTGTACGTTCAACTATACACGTAAAAATCCTCTTTTATGTCCATCTATGCATTTTGAGAATTAGACGTGTATAGTTGGCCAAATCCATCTGTGCAGGTTGAAATGCAGACACACACAACCATCTTGATCGTCGTAAGAAGATGAACAACATTTGAGTTCCAGTCGATAACGGATTTTATTGGTAACTGGGGACTACTTCCTAGAAAAAAGGAAATTAAAAACTAAACTAGGACTTGTAGGTAGAATAAACAAAAAAACACTAAACTGGGACTCCTTGGACCGAAAAGAATAAATCATACCCGGAAATTATTGAAGAGAGGAAAAATGTAAAAAAGGGTGATAACGTCTGCAACGGTGGAAAAAAAGGTTGGAACATTTCCGTGGCAGAGTCAAGATCCCGGATGATAATAAAGGGATGGGTATGAGGGGGTCCTAAACAACGCCTCCTCTTGCGAAATCACAGAAAAAAGCTGGGCTCATTTTGATTCGGTTATCGACTCAGATGCACAATGCGATTCAATATTTATATGCGTGGGAAAAAATTCGCATGCGGGAAAATACCACAAAATCTGAGGAATTGTTTTATGTAAGAAAAATGAAGAAGAGTAGTAGTGAAGGATCGAAAATGAGGGTTACAGGTCAGTGCTGGCACCCCGTCGCCAAACTGGGTGACTTATTTCATGAATAAGTCTTTTGACAACGCGTATTTGCAAAGAGGATCAAAATTATATTTCCCTAGAGAGGGCATAGTTCAATAGTTGATAATGATGCAGATTTATAAAATTTATTGAAATTCTCTTTGAAGTACAGAATATTTCGTAATTCCGGATTGTGTTCCAGACAGCTACTGAGAGGTACTATGAACATGGACGCTGAAGAATTACCGGTTTCTGACCATATCGGCGTGGGAGCACTGACGCGTTGCAATAGTGCAGTGCGCATTCAGTAGTACCAGCCGAATATAGTCACACGTAGAGCGGTGTCGGGCTATGCCCGTCTGAGATAACTGATCCAACGCGCCTTCAATGATGACATCCAATTATGGTCAGAGTAGAAATATCTATTGGAGTGGAAGCTATACTGGAATAGAAGCTGCTATAGTGTGTCCCGTAATGGTTTACATTTTCCTTGTACAACCTCCCCTATTCTTTCACACATCTCTCACACACTTACTTGGTGGTGGGAGGGGGACCTACAGTTTCAGGTGGGTTCCCAACCACCAAGATCAACGGCTTTAAGTACGCAGGAAATCTTTTTCTCTAGAGATATCAGTCCACGACTCTCCGAAGATGAACACAACTCCTTTGCTAGGCTACGTGTTCATCACATGGGCCGCCGACGAGGCTCTTTTAGAGTGCGAGTTGAGAATCGAAACCGCAAGCCGACGGAGTGGGTCCAAAGCCTATGCCTTAGCCTTTACGACCATCGTCTTGACATTCACAGATATCATTCATACACTGTGAATTAAAAGAGATAAAAATCAAGTGTTGAATTCAATATTTTAAAACTAAAGATTTAAAAAATAACTTGAGAGTCAGCCCCATAAGAATTCGTGGCTGGTCACACTGCATTGCTATATTAGGATTAAACTCGAAAATAATTATTCAAACTATTCATAATGTGGGATGAAATTGTGAATTTTATACATACGAAAATTTTAGTATTGTTAAACATCGATGACAAATTACAGTAAATAATTATCCCTTTTTTGATAAATATTTAATATAAAATGTCCGGCGACGCTGTATTTTAATTGACCATTCTCTAAAATGAGAAAATTTTTTGAAACTCTGAAATTAAAATTAAATAAATCGTGAAAAAGTTCATTTCTCCAATGTGTACAATTCATATTCATCACGAATACATTTCTTGATCTCCTTGTTTGATATTTTAATTCTCTCTTAGGTTACTCTTAAATAAAAAAATATGTTTTATGCAGTATGGAATTGTTTTTGAAATCTCATTGTCTAAAATGGTCAGCCTTTTAGCAATCACCCATATTATTAATCAAAAGTTATAGTTTTGAAAAACCCCAAACTTCTCATTAAAAAGTTTATCAATTATGGTTGCGTCTAATCATCCCGAATTTCAGGACAACAAGACACTTGAATCAATTATTTATCAGGGGCTTCCGTTTCACAAATTTTTGTATATGGTTCATCGAAAACAAGATAATTCAAATAATGCTTAATGTTCTATAAAATGTCCTTTTTACGTGAGAATTGATTGAAAACTTTATCATTATAGCTATAGTACAAAGTTCGGGTTAAGGAAGCTAAAATCTAATGAATAATTAATTGAATAAAGATGAAAAAATATAATACTATTTTGAAATTTGTATGGAAAAACTTTAAATTTCTAGAGTTTGGAATTCGGATTGGAAGGTATGTATTTACTCAATTTAATTTTTTTGAATTGTTTATTTTTATTGATGTCGGTGCAATAGAGTATAAAAAATAAATTATGATTCGACACTTATTTACTTAAAAACTGCATGAAACAAAATCACTAGTATGATTTTTCGGAGATGCATTTCTTGGTATTATCCACTATGAATTGTATGTGTTTTATACAAGCTGCAAACTGGGTTTTAGCGCACTGTCCAGCAGTCTGTAAACAAATAAAATAATACTGTTTATATTTATGATAAACATGAAGAAACTAACACAATTACAAATTCTTTCCTTTTCAATAATTATTCTCTACGGGTCGATTTACAGTTGTGCAGAAACGCATTAAAATTTCTAAGATCTTTTGAAAATACATAAAACAGGAATCAAATTGAATATTATTGTTAATAATAGGATATAAATCTTGATGGCCAAAACCTAAATTTAACATGTGTACAATGTATAAGGAAGTCATATTTTCTATTTACCTTCACGTTCTGCGCACATTTAGCCAATTCGGGAAAACAGACTTTTTCCACAGTATTCTTGGCTGGGATCGCAAAATTGACCTGACAAAATGTAGTCTTCTTCTTTTGTTGTACGCTTCCAGCATCAATGAGTTTCTAAGTGACAAGAAAAGATGTTTTTATAACAGTTTCTTAATAATGGTGGAAATTAATACCTGTGTTTGAATTCTTAAGGTATTTCAAAGAACTAGAATTATAATTTCGGCAACTGACCTGAATTTCTGACACTTTTGCCGCCTTGAAGCCATTTATTTGGTCTTGATATACGTCTGCAAGGACGAGCTGTAAATTTATTTTCAATTTCAATTTTAAATACATATTTAATTTAAATATGATGTTACTTTATTTTTCTCACTGATTTTTTAAAATCATACATCATATACCAAGTATACAGGAAGAGAGATTTAACTAGCAAATATTCGGATTGCGTACATTAAAGTGTTATTTATAACCAAAAATATAGCGTTTGGTATTTAAGTCTTTGACTTTCCAAATCCAGGTATTCCAAGGGACCGCTCAGAGATAGATTTGAATACATTTTTTGGGACCTCCCTTTAATTGATTATTTGACGGTTTTTTTATTATTATAGGGCAAATGAATTGAGGGTTCGGAACAAAGAATGGGTCGCACGCTCGAAAATGCGGAAAATATTTGTCCACGTGTATCGTGATATCCAAATTTAAAAGTTCAAAAA
>CAKNWT010332122.1:0-35323 GCA_932066315.1 Andricus coriarius
GAAGAATTAAGACCTTTTCCGAAATTTTGAAGCTCTAATATCAACACAAAATTCTTAAATAATAAGCTTGATTTTCTACATACATCTTGTCAGAATTATTAAATATCATTTTTATCTTCTCACAATTACGAAATTGTTTGTGTTTGTTCACGTTGAAACCGCGTAAAGGAGGATAAACAGATATTGCGATATTGAGAAAAATATGGCTTATTAGCACTCATTGTTTGAGAAAGTCAAATTGTACAAGCATTATAATTATTCTTTTTAGATTTTAAACGTTTTGACACGTGTTTGTAGTCAAATCAAATTTTAAACACGTTAACCATTTTAGATTGATAAAGGGTAATTTACTTATTTCCCCACGCACATTTAAAAAAGTTATGACTAATCGGCTAATAATCTCATGAAGTAAATGTAAGAAACAAATGGTCAATTGAAAATCAATAACGGCAACATGAATAAATTAAACTTCGGCTCAATGGTACATACGATTTATGAAGGATATCCATTATAACTTCATTCGCGAAGAAATTATAGTTGAAAAAATTTTAATTTACCCAAAAAATTCACGTAGAAAAGAAGAGCTATTGTTATTTGAACAATTCTAAATTCTAAGGATTCTTAGTTTTTTGAAATGAAGGGATCCACTTGTGAATAATTTCGTTAAGATTCTAGTTAATGAATATTGTTGAAATTTTTTTAGATTATATACTCCAGGGGCTATCTTATTCATTCAACTAGATTAAACTTCTCAACGCTGTTTTTCCCAAACTGAAATCATGAAAATTACATAATGAATGCCCCCTAGCTGTTTTTCATTATTACGTACAACTTAAGGGGATAAACATTAATTACTGCGCAATAAAAAGATTAGTATTTGTCGATAAACATGATAGCATTTTATCTTTCATTTTTCATATACAATCGCCAATCTTTTCCCATCGATCTTTCCATTGCAAATCCTTTCTTGATTTTCACAGTTTTTTCATTTCTTTTTACATTTTTCTCCTCCCCAACCTTCTTCTAAATTCCGAATTTTCTTACTTTTTTTATTCCGTTCCTTATCTTTGCTGTACTTCTTTCTAAAAGAAGTACAACTAGGAAGTGATTTGATTTGTCATTCGTTGAATTATTTGAAATTCCCTTCTTCTGCCTTTTTACTATTCCACCTTGACCTCGTTGGTAAATTTTAAATATCCTTATTTTTTTTTATTCGGTTCCTTATCTCTGCTGTATTTCTTTCTAAACCAAGTACAACTAGGAGGGGATGGATTTGTCATTCGTTGAGTTATATGGAATCCCTAGTAAATTCTTTGAATTTGTTACAATTGATTTGTATTTGAATGTATTTATCTTTATTTATATTCCACGAGAACATTATAAGTCTCCAATATTGCAAAGACGTCACCACCGGATGTGGATAACACAATTTTTTCTTCGCTTGTCATAGGCTCATACTTATGGCATCCGGTTTTCATTTTAATTTGCTTACCCGCAGGAAAAGTTTACCTTTGAAGTTCGAATGTCTAGCACGTGAAAGAGTGTGACAGCATTTGGGTCCTAGTACCGAAGAAAAATCCGTATTTTTCCTGATTGCATTCGCTTTACTTAACTGAATTTAAAAGTTGACCAAAATCGCTCTATATCCCAGCTTTATTTGAATTTTTAGGAAATCTTTCTCCAATAAATTCTCTCCTTGTAGGCGAAATGCAAGATTTTCAAGTTGTTTATCTCTCATTTCGATCATCTTTCAGTTTTGGGCTGAATTTTCATCCACCTTTCACGAAAATGTTGTCCTTCGTTATTTGGAATAAGTGATCTCAGCATACGTGGAAGTAAGTCCTAAGCTAGAAAAAATATTCAACAAATCTTGGGAACCGTATTTTTTGTGTAGCATGACTGCTACTCCCAGTTTTAAGCATGACATGAAAGATTTGGGACGCATAGCTGAAATTAAAATGTGAGCAGTTGCAATCTTTATTCACTTCCAGTTTTCGGCATATCTTCGTTTGTTCTTACAAACTACTGAATCTAAAATGACATCCAAATATGAGGGTATGTTCGACCCTGCAGTATCTAAAAAACTTTTTGGGGAATTATAAACAGAATTTTAATACACTTTAATTAATTAGTTAATTGCTCTTTAATCATTTTTGCCGCAGCCTCAATTACTTTTTTACGCTACTCATCTATGTCATTAGTTTTTTTTTATTAAAATGTTGAATTGAGATTTTCCGCCCCGTTACTGCTCAACGACATTATAGGGCCTACTATCTCGCTGCGAGGGTTGTTTATCATAATTTCATTCGTAAACATTTCCTGGAGCTTAGAAATTATCGTTCTTTACGAAGGATATGAATCGGTATACTCACCGAGTATTTCACCAAGAGAAAACTGACATACTTCGGAATTGTCTTTCAAGTAATCTGCGATAAATTGAACGATTTTCGCACTTTCTTTCTTTTTTGCACCAACTGCAGGGTTCATGCTTGCACCTTGCGCATATTTTTTGGGCAGCTATTGTGGTATTTAATCGTGGTATTTTTTAAATCCGGAAATCTACTCAGACGCTTTAATATAAGTATACTGCAATCGTAATCAAGCTTCTGTTTATCCGCTCATATCACGGCTCTTTATCCTGCATCTGTAAGTGAATAAACAGTGTCACGCTTATCTGTTGGCTTATTTTTGTTCTCTTGCTTCAAATGATTCTGAAGAATCCTGTGAGAAATAGAGGCATTTATTTCTTGATTCTGATTCCTGCGAGCGGTTGTTGCTTCTTTTTGTATCCAAGAGAGCTGCGATGCTTTTAGGATGCGTATACCAATTTTCGCATGTTACGTGTACAACCAAAGATTCTTTTGATGTCCACATAGGATACTTATAGGATACTTAGTATATTTCCTCTGGAAATATACCTTTCAGGTGTCAGAATTGCCCCATCGCACAATGAACAACGGGGACCTCTTTGCAAAGCAAAGTGAGCGTCGCCCACTTTGCAATCCGGCAGCCTCCTTTAGTCAGGCCGTGGTCCTAGGTGGCCATGTTAATTTGGACGGAGCGGTCCTTCTGAATTCATCACTTAAATGCACAAATTCAGTGCAATGGCTCGACATGGAGCCCCATCGCAAGGAGATCGCTAACTCTTTTCCGAGTTTTCTCAAAGTCGATTAGTGACCCCCAAGAAATGTTTCCCTCCACATGGAGGCTCTTTCTTTGGAGGTAACTAGCTTATTTTGGGGGGATCTATAGTCTAAGGGAGTTCCGAACGACCAAAGCCCCGGTAGAAGTACATAGAAAAATTTCCATTGGTACCGGCACAGTGATCGAACCCCAGACCTTCTGTTAGGAAGCGTGATGTGCTATCGCAGAAACTTTAAGCACCCAACAGTATTTATGCTAGAAATTAGTATTTCAATTAAAATTTAGTTTAGTTTGGTTCAGATTTACTGTAATAAATAATGGGCCAGTGCCCGGTTACAATTTCTATCCATAATTTTACCTGTTGATTTATTTCTAGCAAACAATTCAGGGCGTACCCCGTCTTACGCAGGACATTTGATAATAAAATTACTTAACGAATCTGCCTTTCTTTGATTGCACATCGGACATATAGAATTTAGAATTTATTTATTAAGTCCCGAAGGCTAAACAGCCCTCTAAGGAACAAATTTTACATGTGTTTTCAAAAAAAATGAGACAACTCTGTTCCAACGACGATTATGAATTGGGTAAAACAAAAAGAATGGCAGATGGATAAATATAAATATAATACTACGGCGTAAAACGTAACTAAAAGTGAGATAAATTAACAATACACAATTCACCAGTGCGAAATTTCGAATGTAGAATTATCAATGCTATATAAAAAGTTAAAGAATAACTTTTTAAATTTATAAGGCGAAGGTGCATTCGTAATTGATTCAGGTACCTTATTCCAAAGACGCGCTCCCTTCACCATAAAGGATCTTTGCAACTTACAAGATTTGTGACGTGAACGTGTAAGGACCGTTTTTCTTACACGAAGCCTAGACTGAGCAAGTAAAGACACATTTCTATTTTTAAAGAGATATAGAAGATATTGAGGAGTTTTGTTATGAGAGAGATTGTAAATTAAATTGACCATAAAAAATTGTCCTTTCTTAGCCACGTTAAGAAATCCTGCCCTTTGCTGATATAGTGTAATGTGCTCATATTTCGGTACATCATAGATAAACCGTATGGAGGCATTAAGTACACGCTCGGGTTTAGAATTCAGTTCATCTGTGATATCATCGTACATTATACATCCATAATCAAAAAACGGGAGGATAAGACTCTTATCAAGTAGGATCCGAGTTGAAGTTGGCAAGGATTCTCAAGGATTCCTTTTAAGCTGTTGGAGTAATCTGAAGGTATTTCTCGAGATTTCAAGAATTTGCTCTTTGCTGGAGAAGGGTATGGTTGAAGATGTACTCTAATCCCTCGCCGAATCAACGATGGCAATTTCAAGGCCATCAACCTTGAGCTGAGGGATGGTAGCAGTGGACGGGAAGAGGACTGTCCAATAATAATTACTTTAGTTTTTGAAGGGTTTAGCGTTAACCTATTGTTTAGTGCCCATTGATTCGCTATATAAATACCCTTTTGAACTCTCGCAATCAAAATTTTAATGAAACCCTTATCATTAAGCGCTTGTAGTACGCAATTGCAGTACCACGCAAATACAGTACTGGATGGATTAAAGTGACGAAGTTTATTAAAAAGAAGCTTTTGATAAATAGTATCGAAAGCTTTTAAAATGTCAAAAAAAACCACTATTGTTATTTCCTTCTTTTCGATAGCGATTTTAAAGTCTAAAGTAACTTTTAGGGAGACTGTGAATTTACTGTGCTTAGCCCGAAAGAGCGATTGTAGTGGATCGATTAGCCTATTTCCATCTAGGTAACTCATAAGTTGCGATTGCACAATACATTCTAGCAGCTTAGACATAGCACAAAGTATCGAAATAGGTCGAAAATCATTTGGAGAAGAGGGACTAGAAACATATACTCTCTGAATCAAATTCGTAGCTTTGACCGTCCCATGATATTCTGGCATTCGTAGAATTACATAATCTAAGTTGGCAGATAAGGCAATGTTCTTGTAAAAACTATAATAACTGGAATTTTGAGCTGCTAAGAGATCTTCATCTCATAGTTTCCTTTGTAGGTTATGTCTCAGCAAACGATTTTTTCACATTTTCTGGTTCTTATCTCGCGAATACATGTTTAAAACTTAGCTCAGATAAGAGGTTCTCGTGCTGTGATGCCCAGTTAAATTTCAAAGTACTTGATTTCAGTGTATTCAACTGAAGCAACTTTATATAACTTTTTTTGTTTGAGTTACTTCTATGTATTCAAGATATCTCAAATCAAGATTTCTGATAATAAAGTAAGGTCGCTGAGCTTACAGAATTTAACAAACGATTTGCTGTTACCAAGGATCTCGGTTTCGCTCCTTATAATATGCTTCTGGAGGTTCCTGAGGGTACGGTCGCTTCTGATAGTTGCTGCTTAACATTTTCCCTAAATATACCAGTATTTTTAAATATTTGTCCTAGGTAACTAAATGAATGAACCACCTCCACCTCTGCGTTTTCAAGAAAATATGGCTCTTGTCGTTTGGGCAATTTCCTTGATTTCCGTCAGTGCGAGAAAGAGAAAGATGGTGGAAAAGCACTCTTATGGCCGCTTTATGTCTGCAGAGATACGTCGTTCCCGCGTGAGTGGGACACCTGGATAGTATGTGTTCTAGGTACTCACCTTGTGCATGACACGCTGCCCGTGTTCAAACAAGTTGTATGGCCTGTAGTTATTCAAACATCAGCCACTGCGGAATGGGCGTCTCTGACATTGAATATGATGTGAAGCTACGGACCAGATGTTGGTGTTTGAAGTAAACTTCCTCTTCCAGAAGTTCTTGATATCATCTAGACCTGCAGCGGAAAAGCTCTTCGTGCTACGACAGTTCTTAAACTGACCGCATTATTATTACTAGTAATATGACACATTTGTATCGTCAAACGTTTATGATAGTGACATTCATTCGCAAGAATTTTAGCGTTTTCAAAATCGAAAAAATGATCTTTTTTAGCATTATGTCTAGTAAGCATTGTCTGTTTTACAGGAATCTTATTTATTTCCCTTCTGAGTTCTTTAACCCTGATTCCTGAAGGACGTTCAGTTTGACCGATATAAACCGCATTACAATTTATCCTTTGCAATAAATGTCATAAACAATATAATATTATGTAATTTATTTCATTCATCTTTAGTAGGTCTCAAAACGTGAAGACCACACAGAGAAGGAGATGATAGAAAGGCGGAGGGAAAAACAGATAGGGTGACGAACAGAGTGAGAGAAAGCAGCTGCATGACGTAAAAACACTAAGTTCATGCATGATTTATTTTATTTTAATCTTCTTTTTTCAATAATAAAGAAAATATTTTTATTAACTATCCGGCACTGAGGAGGACCCCTATCCGTGCTCGAAACCTCTGCCAATTTAACTTTTATGAAATGCACGTTTATAATTAAATACATTCATAAGACCCTAATGCCAACACAAAAATTCCTCATGACAATATTCTTAGTGTTTTCCTTTAATTGCAGTGTTGGGATCTTGTAAACTTCTCTCCAAAAATTCTCTACGTATTTGGGCTTGTCTGGATTTTTGACAGAAATAGGGAGTTTAAGAAAACCATTTTTCTCAATGTAGTAAACCATTACCAGTGTGTTTCTTTCAGCTTGGCCAGATGAAATATCAGAAGCGATATATTGTTCTTACTTTTGGAGGCGTCTAATCAAAGTATTGATTCTATCCAATTTGTTGATTTCGTTATAATCTTTTCATAGAAATAATTAACTTAATCAAACTTTACATTCTTTAAACTGAATTACTGGTGTGGAGAAATGTGGCTTAACCTCAGCGCAACCTTAGCCTCGTCTCTCCTACATGTGGGTTTACATACTCTTGCTCTACTTTATAATTTCCCACGATTGGGCGACCGGTACCTACTGGAGTTGCAATGATTTCTTCTGGGGTCAAGCGGGTAACCGTGCCCCTTTCCATATTTATTTTTACCCTCCATTTATCCAGATTACAAGCATGTGCATATATTCCAGCAAGAACATTAGAGCCCTACAATATGGAAAATACGTCACCATCAGATGTTGATATTACAATTTGTTCTTGGATTGGCACAGGCCCATACTTAGACACTCATGTTTTCACTTTAATTGATTTATCGTCAGGAAAAGTGTATCTTCGAAGTTCGAATTTTCAGCGTGGATTCGCGAAGGAAATGAGCCGAATAAATCTGAGTTGTTCAATTCCACATCCTTTTCCGTCAGAAGAAGGAAGCCTTGTCGGTAGAGTTATGGACCTGAAAGGAGGATGTTTCACTGCAGGAGGAGACCTGGACCTAACACAAAGTGAAGGCTCGGTTAGAGGAGACCTAGTCCAGGCACGATGAAGAGGCTCGGCAGGAGGAATAAATCTTTCCTGTGAACTATTTTCTTTAAAAGAATAAGTAATTCCGCCACGAGGTACACTAGGAATAGGGTCGCCATTAAGAAAACTGTCGAACTCAGAACTTGAATCTGCAACAAGAATAAGAGGCTTACATTGATTTAAATCTTCTCTGAAATAGCTTGAAGCGTTTTAAGCGAAGTACAACCTATTCTACACCATACAGTAAAAAGCAACTGACACACGTGGAATCGGCATTTTGCTAAAATTTAATAAACTCAGACTAGATAGCGCTTGCGTCGTCATTCCTGCTACTTTTTAAATAAAACTGATGACACTATAGGGCAAAACATTACCAACGCGAAAATATCTTCGTTTTCTGTTGAAGCAGTTCAGAATATTTGTAAAATTAAAAATAAAAACATTCATTCAGAATGGGCGACAAATATTTATATCACGCTACTGCATGACCTCTCCTAAATTCATTTATATATATCTTTAAAATGTAGCTTTGACGTGAAACGAGTGGGAATCGAAGGAAAATCAATAATTGTGTGCGCATTCATTAATGAAAAAGAGAGGATGAACGGATCTGATGACTGGAGGGAACCACTCGATACGAGGACTGATCGAGGAAGATCACTCTGCCCTGAATACCGGCAGTGACAGGTGCTTTTGCCAGGACGGGCTATTTGCACTTTGCTACCAGTTCCAATTTCGTGATAGATCGGAACTTAGATGCAAAAATAATTCTTAATTAGATGTCCTAGGAAATGTCCAGGAGGACCTAAGTTTTTGAAAAGATAAGGTAAATTAATTCATGGAAATTTATATGAAAAAATTTATCATCACAAAAATTTGATAAATTAAATTTTGCAGGACGTAAGGAAGTTGATTCTTTTTTAACCCGTCTTAAGTATGGGAACTCAACAATCAGCTCTTCGGAACGCCAACATAATATTAAAGTTATCATTTTGTCTTAGTGAGCACTAATAAAATTCAGGCCAGATAATTTTTGAGAATTAAAAAAAAAATGATTTTTCTTTAACCCATTTTAAATATAGGAACTCAAAAATCTTCTCGATGTGATTCTTAAATAATGCTGTCTAGTGATCATTGCAGTTCTCAACTCATGTAAATGAATAAATTAGGTGTAATTAAGATTTGTAAGAATAGAAATTCAATTGGATTTTCAACCCATTTAAAACATGGGAACTCAACCAATGGGTTATCTGCCATTACAAATCTAAATGGTTCACATTATATAAATTGCAGAATAAAATAATATGATACGAAAACAATCCTAGACATTCGCACTTTAAAAGAAAATAAAAATTAGTGAGGTTTGTGATAATCAATGTTTCGAATCCGGAATAGCCGATAGAAATCAAAATTAGACCATAGGAGAAAACTTCGAAACTCCCCATTCGCTTTTGTGATCCCACATCTTTTTTTAAAACGTGAATTTAGTTAGAGTTGGAATCTAAATCGTTGTCGCTAACAAAATCTTTTACTTCAGGTTTAGTACTCTTTCAGGATTGGTGCCGATGTATATATTCGGGACCAATTTCCTGAACGGAGAAAATTAAAACCGTCGAAAAATCAACGGTTGCAGACATGTTTCTGTAACTGAAATTCAGCGATACAGTTGCATTTGTAACTAAATCAACTAAAATCAATTCAAAATGAATATTTGTTAAATATCAATAATCTAAAAGCTCAAAAATGCTACAGTGTTAAGTGTTATCAACGATGTTAGTTCATGCTGCAGCGAATATTTCGCCTGGAATCGATGTAAACAAAGAACCGATCAAAAAATTGGAATCAGCCTGAAGCCTTTCAGCATCGGGAATATAATTGGCCATTTTCGATAACGAACGATTGACTACGATTTCTAATTTGACGTTTTATTCATTTATTAACCATCGGTTGCACGACATATGCCTTATGTTCATTTAAATGGAGTTCAATCGGGGTTTCTTCATCAGCGACGTCTAAATCGCACTTACCAAAATTTCATTGTTCGAATGTACGATTTCTCCCAAAAATGAATAGATTGGTAATGAAGCATGTAAAAATACCCAGATTATGTAGTTATTTCAGTGTGCTCTATTACCAATCTAGGAACTTTCTAGTGATTTCAAGTACTGTTAGAGATAAATTACGTGATTAAGTCCTTTGCGTTTATCGAATACATTTCCATCACGTGTATCACGCATTTTGAACTCTATTATATACTAAATGAATTTTAGATTATTTATCTGTACCTACACTACCGTCGGAAATTCTTATATACGACCTGCGCGAGTAGTATTAAAAATCACTGCTTACTTTCAAAGATGATTTCCCGTACAAAAAACGAGCGAGAGCGGCGATCGTCGAGAATTTCTCAGATTTTTTTCCTCAACTTAAAATCGTGCTGTGACTTAGGAAACTTAAGGATAAAACTGAAATTGACCAGGCAAGTGTTAGTTCACTTAATTTTCATGAATATGTGGCACTCGATTATCATTAAAACTGAATTTCCGACAATAAGTTTCAATTACACTGGTAAATCGCGCTATTAAGTTAATATTAAAATCAATATATTTTATAAAAATATAAATTTTACAACTATTAGTCATGCCCATATGCCCTAGGCGGTAATAATTCAAGTCTTCTCAAAGGTTCAAACCAAATGCGGTACATGTGTTCTGGCTCATATGAGCTGGATAACCAATTTCCAATATTCCTACGCGACAGGATCAACTTGACAATGGACAAAATTGGTCCAAATAATTTATTTTAAGGTAAGTTTTATAAATTTTTATTAGTATACAAATTAGACACTTCATAATAAGTAAAGTATTTCAGTATTTAAAGCTTAAATTATTTATACAAAAGTAGCGATTAATGTCTACAATTTTTAAGGCAGTGGTCAGTTATAAATTACGATTTGCATGTTTATAGTTCAACCTGTGTTGTCTTTGGCAGTTTATATATTACATATATTGATTTGAGTAAATTTTTTGCGTATGTAAATGTAATATTAAGTTTCGAAAACGAATGCATGTGCATCTGAAAAAATTTCTACGTATATCCTAATTTTCTTATAGTTTTAATATCAAAAAATAATAGAACTTCAGAGCATAAAATAAATTTCACGGCGATCTGCTCATCATAAAGACAGAAACCATCTTGACTGGGCACATTTCTAAATTAAGGTTATAATGTTGGTTGTGCAATTAAAGAACATCTGATTTATAAATTTTTAGATCTTGTTGTCACACATAATTTCTTCGATTTTTTAACATTAGCCTGTGTTTCCAGGTCCCTCTCTCTGATGTATTTTTTATTTTCCCTGATTAATGTTTTATGTGTAGCCTTTGCTTCCATGTATTCTTTTGGAATTGTTTCCCGAAAGCACTCTTCTTTAGCTTTCATTAACTTCTTCTTTAGATTTAATTTGTTGAAGCGTTACTGTTCTCGTAACGAGATTGTATGTATTCTTCATCTGACAAGAGGGAAAACAAATTGAGTCACGGCTTACATTCAGTATTGTGATACTGGATTTTAAACCCAATCTCTAATGAGATATTAGAAATCACCAATTGTCATCATTATGACCCGTGACACAATGGGTGATTCTGCTCAGCAGAATCCCCTTTTCCCTACTTGAATCTATTGAAAGAATTACACACGAAAATCTCCTAACGAGATACAGTCTGCTTATAAATTGAAGTTTCTTATTGACTTGGGTACTTGCCCATAAAAACGCTAAGAACAAAAGTAAAATTATTATCCTCCTTCGGAGTACTGGGTCTACTCATTTTTACTCATAACTAGAACTTACAGTACTCGAGAATTGATCAAAAGAAAACTTTTATCTCACTGAGCCATGCTCTTAATGAGAAAGGACAGAAAACGTTCTTTTAAATGCCATGCTTATGTATGGGATTTAAAACCCACTGTAAAAACTGAAATTAGACAGGTATTACTCTACGTCGCATTCCCGACTATTTCCTCGGGAAATGACGCGTAATACCTGGAAGAATTTAAAGGTCCCTAACGTCACGCGTATCTCGTCAGCTGTCGAACGCGTGCGAAGGAAAATCCATAATTGCTACGTAAACATACGATTTTGTATCAAATCTAATATGCGTTCTACTTTTCTGTTTCTCAGAGAGAGATTTAAATGGACCATACGTCCTTTCTATCTAACCTGAAACTAAAGCATATATCGCGAACGCGCATCTAATTATCAGAACCTATCAGGTATCTCTAAGAGGGAACCGCAGTTCTTCTCTTAGAGCTGGTGCTCCTGCCGACGCATCGGAAAAAGATCAGCTTTCTTGTCGGGAGCGGCTATTTAACCGCTCACCTCTCTAGCAGCCAGGTAAGTGCCCACTCCGGTGTCACCTGTGCTACCTGTGCGCTCCGCTGCTGGTGGTAATTCGGAGAAGGTTTACCGTATACTATTTACTATATCGGTAAACTCTATCGCTACCTTATCGATTTCTAATATGTTACGTTCCTCAAAGATGGAACTCCTCATTGGATTTTTTATATTGTTTGTCTTGGCAGTCCTTGTTTTTGAAATTATTATTTTATACAACTACCGATCGTGAATTGCAAAGGTCCGCATTTACCGCAGCCACATTAATTGCTGATTCTAATTTTAAGTTTATAACTTCAATTGAGTCGTTCTTAGAATTGTCTATTTTTGATTGCTCAAGAAACATACGACAAGGGTCTGCTTTTTCGACAGACCATTTATATACCTCTTGTATTATTATTTATTTTATTTTCGAGGGCGCGAGTTCCTATGCTTCCAAGTCATGATGCCGTCGCCGTGTTAAGGGCTGCAAGGCACCAGGATTACCAAATTCTAGAAACCCCCGAAGTTTCCTCCTAAATCGAGGCTGGCTCGTCGGTGTGACAAAGGAGATGTTTTCACGAAGACTTTGGGATACCAGGTCGAATCTCTTAGTATGTAGACTCTCCTTCTGCAAGCACGGCTCTGCAAGGGATCTTATTTATTTCTCTAGCTACTCGTGGGAACGAAATGGCCAACAGAAAGAAAACAAACTAAAATAACGAGGTCTTCGATCCGAGGCCCTCTCTTAACCTACCGCGAAATCAGAACGGCTCTTCAGGGGTCGCCCTACCAGAAGCGGTGAAGATCACTAACACCAATGACGAGGCCAAGTTTTCGTAGCCAGGACTTCTTACAAGGGGCCTCGCATATCTACGGGCCAGATGAGGAGGAAATTCAAAGACACTCCCCCGAACGGGGAGACTAAACAGCAGAAGGCTCACGAAATGCAGGGCCTTACTTTCGCGCAGATGACTAACAACGCCCTGTTGAATGTTGTCATCGTGTCGAAGCGTTATCGGGGTAATTGTCTTACTCTGTGAGATACGCGCCACTATATTTGACATCTTCACCAGTTTGGGGGCCATCAAAGAACAGGCGGCAGACATCTGGTCCAAGAATTACTAGTAGTAAGAACACTAGTGTTAAGTCTCAAGGAGGCACTAAACCTGTCGAACCATGGGACGAAGTGCATTCAAAGGTACGGCGATGCAATCGCACTCATTCCCGGCACCAACATGAATATGAAAATCGTTGTAGGGCGCCTGAGATTCTAGAACCCCACTTTACAAACTGATTATTGGAGGGTAAACTTTAACAGACAGGGTACCAGAACAACGGAGATGGGCTGGATTCTATCTGTAGGTTTTCTCAAAAATTTAATTAGGGCTCTCGCGGCTGTAAATTATCGACCATGGCTGAGTTAGGAATGTTCATGATGCAGGTAAATTAGCACCTCAGCAAAGGCGCCTCAACGATTCTAACCAGGCGTATGACAGTGGTGCAGACAGGCATTGCCCTAATCCAAGAACCCTGATTCTACAGGGAAAGGACTTAGGGGCAAACTTTCACCATACAGTGTGGGGGAGCACAAACATCAGCGGCGGAGGAAGAGATTTAATTAAATAAATTGCGGGCACTGAACTGGAGATGAGCCGGAGCTGGAGTTAGAGTAAAGTAGTAGGCTGGAAATTCTCTGACGATGAGTCTCTCTTACACCACAAATATATCTTCTTGTTCCAGTTAGTCCTAGGAAAACCGGCGGTTTCAAAGATCGAAAACCCTAGGCATAAACTGTGGGCAATATATCAAAAGAAACTCAAAAGCATGTGGAGAAACACCGTGAAAAGACTAGAGCGTTGTACAATAGGGAAAACTTAACTGAATTACCTTCAGACTATAAAATCGACGAGATGGCTCAGTATAAATGCGATAAAAACATAAGAAAGTAAAAAAAGAAAGATTGCATATACATCTACGAGGAATCTAAAAACATTCCGAGAGGACTATGAGCTATTGCATGTTTCGACCCCTTCGATCTACGGGGGAAAATGGCGTCCACACAGTGCTCTTCATTCCCAGACCTAGGAAGGAGGGCGAACATTCTTCTGAAGATTTACGGACGGTCAGTTTAACGTCCTTCATTCTACAGAGGCTAGGGAAACTGGTCGAGAGATATATCAGGGGTGAGGTGCTTTTAGCTTTCCCGCCTCACAGAAAGCAGTACGTCTTTCTGGTCGGCTGCGATGTACAAACTGCCGTCGCGAAATTGTCCTGGTCAGACGAATAGCGCCGTAAATGTTTTTTGTCTGTCATAAAGAAAAATATGAGAGAGCAAAGGTAGGAAGAAGTTTGGAGGTTGCCTTCTTCTTTTTTCATTTTTTTGGAAACTGAATAGAGATTTTTAAGAATATTTTGTCCAAATTTAATCATGTTTCATTTTTTGTTAATTCCCAAGAACTTCGTAGTTTCTTTTGAATTCTGGGCGTTAAAGAAGAATTTAAATTTTGCTTTACTCTAAATTTAATCTCTTAAATTTTAATAATATTTTATTACTTCACTCATGAAAAACGATGTTGTTCCTTGTGGAGTTAATGTCAGCTATTTACAAGTTTCACAATATTGCTTTCTTATTATTTTAATCCAATAAAACCTCTTACACAATCGCGTTCTTTCATTGAACTTTTTTATTTGCTACGATTATCTTTTTTATAACATACCTTTATTTAATATCTATAATTAAATTAGCATAATTTTCCTAACTTAGATTTAGAGAGCGAGTAATATAGCTTTTTTGAAAAATTCCGTCCCAAAATATTAACATTGAGAATAAGAGATTAAGTATTATTTGAATAATTCGGAATAAAAAATGCCTATACTGCGATTACGAAAGGAGTTGTAAGCATATATTTTTATATTTAAGAATAGAATAAGAAAAAATATCTTACACTTATTAGAAATTTCAATAAGAGTTTAGCTAATGAATATTGCTGAAAATGCTTCAGTTTATGTAATTATAGTCACTATCTTATTTAAGCTTCTAAATTGTTTGTATTTCTCAAAGCTTTTTCTCCCGAACTGAAGTTGAAAAATAACATAAGGAGTTTGCTGAAAAATGCGTGTTGAGCGATCGTAAAAGTAACATACACATACTATAAAAAATCATTGCCTGGGTGGGAGGTGTGGCAGTGATGTTGTATTAGGACGGGGCCGGAATCCGATCACGAATATAGTTCGTTTCTCGAAGTCTTGGAGAACAATGTCAGGCCTCGAGTTTGCAACGGAGACTTCTGTCCGAAAATCGTAGTTCCAGAAAATTTGGCACCACATTAGGTTCTTTGATCGTATATCCAAAAAATTAATCTTGTATTAAAAAAACTATTGATTTCAGTTGAAATGTCACGTGCGAATAATAACAAAAATAAAATGTTGCTGCCCAGTAACACGCTTAATATGATAGTAATTAATTATTTTATAATTACTAATACTGAGAGAGGCTCCCCGAAACTGAAGAGACGAGAGTCTCCTTTATTTTTTATGTGGATCGTTTCCCCTATTCTCGACCCGAGAATGGTTGTCCTGAAAATCTCAATTACGCAAGACAAGGGATTTGGTGAAGCCAAAAAAAAATATTTTCTTGAGTTCTAAAATTCCCAAAGAGGATAAAATGTATTTGGTGTATTTGTCAAATAAAACATTTCGGGATCATAAAAGGCATCAGTACAAATGAATAATTAAACCGATACCGCTTACCAAGTGATATTTCCTAATACTACCGCTGGTGGTTGAGCGGAAATCTAAAATAAGAAGGAACAAATGCTTTTTCCTTTTGTTTTCAAATTTTCAGCCAAATCAAGCGGGCGAGATTTTAAATTATGTGCGCTTATTATCTATTTATAATAAGCTCTAGTTCCTTTTCATGTTCGCGGTACTACCACGCGAACACCTTACACTCCACAATTTCGCTTTTATGAAAAATAGAAAAATATCTATTTTCCAGGAAAGGGAAATGTGCAGTTCGCTCTGGACGAATTTTTGAAATTTTGTTTTTTTTCACAGGCTGAATTCGATCCTGCCTTACGTCGACAGGAAGAAGATTTTTATTTAATGTTCGAACGATTGAACTAAACCCTTTCCGACACTCGATCCCTTTACGCCTATTTAGTCCGTTCACTCCCATTACTGGTTAAACTAAATGTTCTTAACGAGGATAGTATGTGTAGTGGACTTACTAAAATTCGACTAGGCTGGAATATGGCAAAATGAATGTTCCGAACGTGGACAGGCGAGGCAGGGGTGGTACCCCTAACTATAATAGTTCCGGTTGGTACCAGGTTGCTTGAGTAACTGCAATGATGATTTTGATGAGATGTAGCTCATCCGTTCATAAGGGGGGTAATTATGGTGGGGTTTTTTTCAAGGTAAAGAGGATCTTGGGTAGTAGTGGAAGGGATAACTTGCTTTAAATCTTTCATGGTGACTCAATCGTAATCAAGAAGGATATGATTACAGGTTCGAGGTTTTCAACCAGAATATGATTTTGGTATTTATTATACTCCACCATAATTTTAAATTTTTCCAATGATAAATATGATGCAATTGATACAGTTAATCAATTGTTAATATAATTAATTGTTGATAAATTGTCAGCGCATAATTATCACCAATTATTTCGAGTTCGACACTCTGTGGGCACAAGGAGGCCTTGTTGGTAGGCTGAACGTAGCACATGGCTTTGTTTTGATCCTGTACAGGAATTTTCAGCTGGGCTTATTAATTAAGTTTAATAAAATAATAGTCAGGGCTATTTTTGATATCTTGCCAGGATTAGATCGAATATATATTTTTGGTTGCAACTTAGAGAACATAACACAATAAACGCAAACTGAATAAAATTCTCAATGATAATCAATATCGTTCAGCTAAGTTTGTAATTCAACATTACTATTACTGAAAATTAAAACAATTTTTGGTCAAATTCACATCTTATATTTAATCTTAACCCAATTCTATGATTATAAAACTTAAATAATATTCAGTAAAGCTAAAGATAGACCCCAGTTATTGCGATAATTTTGCAACAATCTCTACTCTATAATTCGTCATGATTGGCCGGCGGCGACTTACTGGAGTGTCATAAATTTCTTCTCGGGTCATTGGGGTAACCATGCGACTTTCCATGTTTATTTTTCCCCGTTTTCTACCGGCTATATTGTATATATACATTGCAATAAGAACATTTTGTGACTCCAATATTGCAAGGACATCACCACTGGATGTTGATAATACCACTTGTTCTTGGGTTGGCATAGCGTCATAGTCATTATATCCTATTTTCAGTGCAAGTGGTTTATCAACAGGAAAAGTGTATCTTCGAAGCTCCAATTTCCGGAGCGGATTCCTAAGGGAAGCAAGCCGAATGAATGGAAGTTGTTCAATTCCGCATCCACGTCCGTCAGGAGAAGGCAGCCTTCTAGGAGGAACCATATAATTGACAGGAGGAATACGCATTGAGGAAACACGTCCGCCAAGAGGAGACTTGGACCGAGTACGAAGAGGCTGCTCGGCAGGAGGAAGCGACCTATCAGTTGAATGACTTCTTTTAGGAGAAAAAGAGGAAGGTCCGAATTCGCGATTGGATAAACATTCGAGCGGTGTAATCAACTCTGCAATGAGAAAAAAAACATGACATTTTTTTAACACGGAAAAACAGAATATAAATCAATTTCAGGTGAAAGAGCCGCTGCAAGAAAAATTAACCTTGTTGGATAAACTTTACACAAAGCTTAGATAATTTTGTGTTTTCAAGCTGTCTCGGAATAATTTGTCATGGAAAAAGCGTCTTTTGCTACGTCGCTAACAACAGTACAGATTTTAAAAAACATTTCGTTTATTTAAGTTTACTCTCATAAATAATTATATTTATCGCAGACAAATGAAAAAATATTTCTCTTGACTAAGATTAAATCGCTTGGCTACAGCAGAGAATTCGTCTTATATACGGATGTTAACCATCCTTCACACGTTATAAAACTTGTCAGATAGGAATTTCCGTTCCGAGAGTTTCGAGATCCGTCGGTATTTCAGTTTAGTATCGAAAAAATAAAGAAATAAAATAATTTTTATGTTTCTCATCTACTTATAGTAAACCCTTTCAGGGAACCGGGCGAGAACGACCCCGTTATTTCTGAAGATCATTTGAATTCCCCGTCCTCTGTCAAAATCGACAATCTAGGCGGAGCACGTCCTCTAGATACTGCTTACCTTTTATCGCTTGACACATATGATCCCGAGTTTCCGGGTTATAATCACACGACGTTGAAAGACGAATGCTCGGTGGACGCCTCCGAGGTCTCCGAATGAGACGACATTCTAACTAGTCATCCCTCGCCATTAAAAGACGCGCTTGAAGCTAAAAAGTCCCGTGTTTCGCTCGACGAGAAGCTTCGCCCGCGCGTGAATCTCGGGCGTTACGTTATATCAGACTCCCGGGAAGCAACTCAGTCAGTCAGAGGTTTTTTCGATAGGTACCAGAGAGCACAAGCTTCTCGCGCTCTTTTCATTGCTGGTTCAGGAGGCAGCGGACCTTCGCGGAGTCCAGCGGAACATTACCAGTATAACCTGACCCTTCATCCCCAGAGCCCTGCACGGCCAGAACCGACCCTCTGTTTCGTAATTGTGCGGCCTCAGCAGATAGTAGCACACGAATCAGAATCGAGAAGGAAGAGGCGACAGAGGAAGTGAGACCCATCCAAGGAGTTTGACGACCGAAGAAGACTAAGTGAGACTTGCAGCTGCCAGAGTTTTACGACTAAAACTTTACCCACAAAAACCAATCAGAACTACTACTACTACTACTACTACTACTACTGAAAATCGGCAAGTGCCATGTAACTCTACTGCGCAGAAGTAAGTGCCGTGCTACTTTATTGCGCAGCCATATGTTACATTGAACCATCTTATATATTGAACTATGATGAAATCTTTTGCGCAATCTCAGGTTAACTTAATAATTTCAAGCCCTCTAATTATACTTCTTTGTGCTCTCTCTCTCTCAAATCGCCTTTGTAAATTTCTCAAATTTAATTCAAGGAACCTTTTAGTTTAGACCCAATATCAAAGGGTTCCTCAATGATCTGTTCAGGACCCGTACCCATATAAATTTAAAGGTCCTGGGTCCAGAGCCGAACCCCTTTGGGGTCGTGCATATAATACGTAACGCATTTTTCTTTTATTTAAATAAGGACGAGAATAAAATTGCCATGAAGCCAAAAGGGATACAACGATATAAACAAAAGAAAAACGCGTTACGTATTATGTGCACGATCCCTTTGAACTTTGAAGGTTCGATCTAAAACACGGACCCTTAATGAATTAAAGTTTCCGGTTCGGAACTGAACCCTTTAGAATGTAAAAAGTTTGGGTCTTGACCCCAACCTTCAAGGTACCTTTTAACTTCGACTCCAACCTAAAAGTTTCCGATCCGTACTACATCCAAAAGCAGGCTGCTATAGGAACTATGTCATCTAAATGTGGCATAGTTAAATTTTCAGTTAAAAAAATTAATTTTTAGCCAAAATAATAACATTTTATACGAAATATATCAGTTTGGAACTAAAATTATGAATGTACAGCTAAAAAAATGAGTGTTATTGCAGTAGTTCATCACCTAGAAAGGATTAATTTTACTACCAAACATGAGAAGTTTTAAATACAATACATGAATTTCAACTAAAAAGTGGAAAAGAAATAACTTTATGTTATTTTTTATTTATAAGACAATTTTGCGAGATTTTAAACTGATGTATACTGAAAAAGTGTCACATTGGCGTAATATTTTAGGTAATTGCTAAAGATGTAATTGTAACGAATAAATTTATTTGCTGCGTAACGCAACTGTAACGAGTCACATAAAAAAAGTGACTTACCTGATGCAGATTGGTCAGCCGGTCGACTTCCTTGGGTCGAAGAAGGTTGGCTACGCTGGGGCGAGCGCGAGCCCGGGTGATGAGGTGAGTCTTTATCCGAACTTATTTCTGCAAGAACAAATAGTAATTGATAAACTTTTAATTTGGAATACTTAAACCTGGAAAAGCATGCTACAGAAATTATATTTCACTATTTTAGGAAAAAGGCCGCGTTACAGTATAGTGGATTCTTGGTGCAAGAAGTCTGGATTATCGGTCAATTCGAGTAAGACAGATCCGATTCTATTCGTCAGACGGTATAAATGCGGAACGACGAGTACACTAAAATTCGTAGGACAACAACTGGAAATCCAAGAACAAGCTAAATATCTAGAAGTCATCCTAGATAAGAAGCTGTCATGGAACGAGCACCAGGCTAACCTATGCAGTGGTGATCTGGCGGAGCAGGGTCACTAGTGCCTCGAAATCGACACCCACAATGGCATTGTGGGCATTAACAGGATCGTAGCCCCTCCATTTCGTCATCAAGGCCGTAGCTGCAAACGCGGCAAGGAGCTTAAACATGGTAAAAGGCGGAAGGATCTCAACGGCAGTGCAGATCCCAACCGACATCGCGAGTAGACTGACCATGAGCATACTCAAAGACAAAACACTCACTCGACATCTCTTCGTCAAAAAGTATCATGTTCGTCTATCCACCAAGGAGGATTGGTTTAGCGGCGAAGCACACTTGCCCACTATGAAGATGACTGGTTTACAGATGGCTCCAGAAAAAAGGAGAAGGCAGGAACCTTTATTATTTTTTCTTCAGCTACATAAATAAATTAATCTTCAACTAAAATAAAACTATCTTTGACTTCCTAATTGAGAGTTAGTGAATAGACCTTTTGTAAAATAGTTGTTTACCAAAGAGCAACAACTTTAGAGGTAAATTATGACAGTCTTCATAAGACAGACGTGAAGTAGAGTGAAGTTTTATCAAAGAATGCCGTAGGTATGCCAGTTGTGCATGCAATTTTCATATAAACACTGTGATTTCGGTATATTCTGTGTGTGCCCCTGAAATGTGGGCAACCGGTTTCCACAAGCCATCAACATAGTCGACATATGCCTTAAACTACTAACTATCAAGTGGGAGACTGATCTTAGTCCACAGAACTCACCAAAACGGACGATTTGTCAAGTTTTTGACATCTACCAAAGGTCTGAATGCTCTAGAATAAATTGTAGGGTAGATTTGACTAACCGCCATACTATAGGCAGATTTCGAATTAGCTTTGCTAAAAGCGAATTTAGTGTGATTTTTTTTCACTGAGATAGAGCTGCTTTTTCCCAAATGTTAGAACTTTCTGTCCCGATATTGGTACCTTCTCATTAGAATGAGAATGTAAAAATATTTACACTGAAGGCGCGATAAGGCTTTTCGCATAATTATTATCATGGAATTCAATGATAAAATATTTCCATGCAAGGAAACCTCTTTATGTGAATTAACTGCAAGGAGTTGATATTGTTACTGTGTAACGTACCTGTAACGAGTTACTTCAAAAACAAAGTTACTCACCAGACACTACTTGTTGGCTTTGGTGGCTCGAAGAAGATCGGCCTGAGGAAGATTGCCATCTCTTCTTAGGAGGTAGTGAAGGAGGTGACTTGTCCCGCGAACTCAATTCTGTAAGAACAAAGAGAAATGGATGAGTTTTTTATTTTAAATATTGAAACTGAGAAAAACTTGCTACAGAAGTTGCAGTTTCATTCATTCAAGTCTATGTTTGTGACATTACTGGCATTACTGGCCCACTGGAAGTAACTAGGACCGCGATCAATCAGAACCACGCGTTAGGCCTAAAACGAAAACCACGAGTGGCGCACTATAGAAAAAAGGTAAAAAACAGCCCAATCCAGTTTACAACTTCAAAATAAATAGTTAAAAACTAAGAATTTGAAAAAGAACTTTTGCTATTATCAAATACAGAAACCTTTATGTCACTCATCATTTATATAGTATCATATTCATATTTGTAATAGAAAACTCTAATTGTGCATACCTATACATTACAATAATTTTTAAAATAGTTTTCATTATTTCAAAATAAAAAATGCTCATATTGGATTTTTTTGAAGAAACATATATTTTTATATGATTAAAATAAATGAACATATTGTGAAAGCTCTTAAACATTCTGTGTATAAAATAAAATAATACTTAGCATTATCATTTTAAATTCCTTTTCTTCGAATGTGCTTAAACAGCTTTTGAACTGCTTGAGAAAGGAAACATTTTTTAAATTTGATCAATGGATTGAAAAATAAATGTTCGGTCTCGTAACCTGCTTATAATCTGAGGGTTTTGACCGTAGGTCAACAACCAGAACACCGTTATCCTCAAGAGAGGTAATACTAATGTAAAACCTCCATACCGAATCTCATGTAATTCTTGAATCACGTTTCTTATAGTTTAAATAAAATCAAAAGACATTTTTTATATTTTGTCAAATGTCTGCGAGACTTATAGCTCAACAAAAATTTGTAGCAGTGTAACTAACGTTAGGAACGTCGAGAACTTACCGGTCAGTAACCGGTAGGTTCACGAGTGATTACTGGAAACTTACCGGTTTAATTTCTTTAGACTTTTTGCATGTTAATAACTTGACATCACGAATGGTTTTATCCAGGCGCCAATAGTACTCAGGGGAGCCTTAACGCACCCTTCTAAATGTTTAGATTTATGATAAGTAATAAACAGAATATATACCAATATTCCAGAAACCTCTTATATTTAAGAAACTAGTAGAGTAATGCTTCCCCGTAATTATCTTGATACAGAGACTTTTTATTGGTTTGGATTTTGTCCCCTGTTATGTACCCGGCTTATAAATGATATAATAATAATACTCTCTATATAATACTTGTAACTAACGACAAGAATAATCAATACAATGTAAAACCCGCATCTGTTACGCATCTGCTCATGTACTTCTTAAAAAGACACGTAGTATGTATATAACTCGCCCAGTCGGGTTGGTTTTCCAGTCTCGTCAGGACGTCAGTCTCGTAACAACGTTAGTTCTCGTCACCCGCTCGTCCTAGACTCATTATAGCTTGCTTGAAGAAAATATACATAGATGAATTATTGAAATTTAAGAATCTTAAATTAGGTTAAAATTAAATTCAAAATCCGATTTAACGTCAAACACTGAGATACCAGATTTTTTCCCATTGGACTATTATTTAAATTCAAATAATAATCCGATGGAAAAGAGAATCTGTTTCTTCTCTTCGGATTTGCCGTTCCGATAATGCTTAGACGTTTCAAACCGTTGCCGCCAGTGGCACTGGTACCTTGCCCCTCCACGCGTGTTGCTACGAGCGTGCCAGGAGAGCAAGACCCCGTGGACCAGTTCAGTTAAGGTACTATATTAGATGGGAATATGCAAGCTGCCATTTTTGTTCCCCGCGAAATTCAAAATAGCTAACTTGATATCGAATGTCTTCGTTTTTTGCGTGGTCAACGTGCGTGTCGTGCTGTAGAAAAGCGGGTTCCTAACCTTACTTTTTTCTGGATCTTATTTCGCTTTAACATACCAAAAAAATGCTCACAGGCAATTTAATGACATATAATCATAAACTTCAGACCCCAGATATTTAAATTATATTGTTTTAGTGATAAATAAGGGTACTTACTTCGCATAATCTTGAATTAGAATTCGGTTCCCATTTATCGCGCCTACAATTTATAATCCATCTTTCTAGTCTTTCGCTTTGTCCTAGTGGAAAACGGTAAAGCTTAAAACCATCTTCGCTTCTGTTTTTACAAACTGGAGCACTAAAGAAGACCATTTTTATTATATTCTAAACTTAATTTTTAACTAAAACACACGACATGCTTATCGCATTGTTTCCCGCAAGCTGTCCAGGAAACAATATGGCGGTTGCATATTCCTGTCTAATATAGTACCCTAGTTCAGTCGCTGAGCTCGACAATTCAGTTCAGACCTCGCCGTCGCTGCTCGCGTCCGGTCAGTTCGCAACAAGCCGTCGAGCCGAGAGGCCCTTCTGCCGTCGTCATGTAGTGAGTCCGTATTCTACTACCGCGGAACTCAGTACGACGTCTGCCACCGCACTGTCGACACCTTCAGTCTAAAATAGTGATAAACCGTGTAACAAACTTGTATAACGATGTTCCCTTCTGCATGAAGGGCCCTTAATAAATAATTACGAAAAAATTTAATTCCTTGTCTGTTTCATCTCTTCGGAGGAGGGACGCCACCCCAAGAAATCCTGGCGAAGGACTAGGCTCGTCAACGAACCAGCCCTACGCTTATTGTAACCCGTGATTCCAATAAACCATTGAATTGCTTTCAGCTGTCCCGACTAGTTACCAATAACTAATTTGATTAATATCATCCCTTTCCATCAAAACGGGAATCGCCCTTTTAACTTTGAGCCTGACTCTCTTCTCCCACGAGACGACCAGCCGTTGTTTTGAGCAAATGAATATTCATTAATTGGGTCTAACCGATTTTCCCTTTAACTTAGAGCCGGACTCTCTCACGAGAGGGCCCAGCCCTTGTTTTAACCGTATACATATTTATTATTTATTAAACCTAACCGGTTTTGAAGCAATTTTCCTAGGTGTGTTTGCTATTTTTTATGTACATTAAATGCAACTGACCCTTTGCAATATTTTTTTTTTAACTCTGAAATATGTCTACTTTAATTTTTAATTTTGTCATTACATTAGCCCTTTTAAAAAATGAGGGTTGCAACTCCTCGGCATAACAAATATGTTCCAATGAGCGTCTTATTGCAAGCAATATTTTAAAGCTTCTTGGTAAAAAAGTTCCGATTCGTTTTCGAGATATCAAAGAAAAACTGTTTTTGGGGGTAAAATTTAGGGTCGCTTTCCAACCCTACGATCAACGAATTAGCACGTTACAAAAAAAAACTTTTTCACCATTTTTGTATGCACTACAGTCATATTGTCGCGAATTGTGAATTTTGAAACGTGGATGCAACTTTGCTCTCTCCTCGAGGACCAGACACCGAGCAAAACTGAGGATCATTGAGATGAGGGTGAATCCAAGTTGATTCTTAATGTCTAACAAATCTACCCGGTATGTTTAATCATACTCAATTCGTGTGAAACCTCAGGCATTTTATTAAACTGCCCCTCGAGTGCCAACCCAATTTTAGTTAGCTCTGAAAGTCAAAGTCATTGTCTATGCTCTATAACAAATTGTTAGTAGAGCAAGATTCTTATCAACAGTTACCAATGAGTTTACTAATCAATATTGCCTGTGCATCTAATCACATTTTATGCAATTTTAGTTGTCCCTGACAGTAAAATTACTTTATTCATATTGTTAGTGGCGCAAGAATCACTGAATCACGAACATCTTAGCTACCCCTTGAAATTCTCGCAACACCTGTTAGATGATTCACCAATTATTTCCTGAATATTATTACTTTGAAAAATTATTCTTTCCCCTACTGCGTGAACCCCTGGATAGTAAGTTTCATGACCGCCTTAGTATATAATGTAATTTTCACATGAAATTCAAAATCGACAATCTTGAAACAAGTAGATACGAACTTTGAACCAAAAGTTTTAATCATCAACCGCGATAATGTATCCTCAACATTCAATTTTGCAATTTTGACTGCAGATTCTTAAACGCAAGCTGCAAATAACACGAAGTACGTAGTTTCGTGAATTTAAACGAATATATTGTTTTCAACCGCCATATTGAATCAGCGATATTGGATTTTATAATTTTAAAACCTGAATTATAATCAGAATTATTAAGCACCCGTCAGTACGAAGTATGGTTAAATTTGAACACAAATGTCTAATTTTTAAAGGCCATATGGGATTTCGTAATTTTTACATCAGGACAATCTGACCAAAATTGGTACTCAAGTCGCACGGAAATGGTCTGAACAATTAGAATTGGTGAAAACTAATGTTCTATAATATTTAAACCTAAATTAATGTAGTCCACAAAATTGGAGCATGATATATCAAGCGCCATTTTGGACCAGTGATATTCTTAGAAAACCGTCATATAAACGTTCATTAAATTTAAACAAAAATTTATAATTTTCAATCGTCATATTGGATCTAAAATATCAGTATATGTAATTTTGACTTTGGGTGCGTTATCATATGCTTCTAATCTAAAATTTTGGCACATAATCCACTACACCAAACTCTTGGTTCCAGTCCAATGTCGGGGGTTGTCTCGTGTCCCAAATCGGGAAGATCCAAACGTAAACAACCGTTGGCGAGAGACGTTACGACAAACGTCGCAATACTACAAAATGACGGGATGTTTTTAAACGGTGAAGTCTAAATCAAATTCATCGTCAAAATGGTCTTTTCACCATATTTTGTAGAAATTATTTCCTAAAGATTCCTAAGGAGGCGAATAATTTTTAATTTGTGAAAAGGTAATAACAAGTAAATACATATTCAATTTTTTCGAAAATGAGCTATTCACATTAAAAAGCCCATTGTAATTTCGAAAACCCGGGGGCACGGGGTATTACTGATCAGTTTGAACAAATGGGAACAACTCTAGTACTCAAACTTCAAAAAACTTTTATTTTGCATCAAGTAAAGGGAGGTTAGTCACCTAACTGAAAGACTACAGCGCAGTTGAGAAACATTGAAAGCATATGGGTCTCCTCTTGTACAAAAGATAGAAGAATTAACATTGAAACATGAAGTTATATACAAATATTTTTTATGTGATAACAAATTTGATAAGAAAGCGATTAGATTTCACTATAGTCCAATGCTTTTTATATTAAACAACTGAAAAATTTTATTTCAAACAATTTGCAGAAGGTTAAAGACATCATAAAACAAAAATCACAAGCTTAAGAAAGTGGATGTAAGTATAAAAATTATTAGCATGGACAGTTTAATTAAACTTACCAACAAAATCCAGATGAACCGAAAATGTCAGAATTAGAATGTAGCTGGCGATCTTCATTTTTTTGTCTTGGTATTGAATAGATTTCCTGAATTGCGACTGAGAATTTTGGAATATTTGTACAGCTATGTATGCTAACCTTCATCAGATTACTATGTCTCTATTCGCACAGTGGAAATTTTCGCCACGAAACTGCCACATTTTGTAAATAGGCTATATGTTTTCAACAGGTAAACATCGAGACATGAATACATTACGTAATTGTCAAGAACTAAAGCTAAGAAAAAATATCATTTATTACTTTCGTGTCAGTAAACATTTCGGTGATTATTATCACCCATAAGCAATGAAGTCAATTTTTACGCACAAAAATGCAAAAAGAAGAAACTTTGAAAATAATTTGAGATGAACTGAGATTACCTAAGATTACTTTGGATTGTATGCGATAATTCTAGATTACATAAAATTAAATATATTTGAATTTTTGACAAATTCGTTGAATTTTTGAATAAAAAAGATGCATTAATCTTACTACAATAACAAACGAATTTTATTTCGAGATGACCACGTCGACACTCTAAAATGACGGTTTGGACCTCTTGCTTTAATTTTCTAGAGATAGTCCCTTTAGCCATCTTCAAGGTTTGTCTTATAGTTGACCCTGCAATATAGTCTGTCTGCACATCTAGATGACGAAACTGGCCTTCCATTTTCAACGTGTAGCATCAAGACATAAGAAAAATCAATGTATTGGAGTAATTACGGCCGAAACGATTTTTTTCATGACGAAAAATAAGTTAAAACACCACTTTCGAGACACTCCCGACGATTATTAACGGATTTAGAATGAGCGAAATACCCGAAATGACGTCATTTTCCCGAATCAAAAAGTAAGTACAGTTGTTTTTTACAATGGAAATCAACAACAACTTCGTACGAGATACATGGTGTAACCGACAAGGTCAAGTAATCGATTGTAGATCTTCGACCAAAGTAAACAAGCAACAGTGCTGCCATCACCGTGCAACTTTTCAAAAGCAGGAATTTTTCAAATAATACACTTACAATAGAGAGTATAACTGCGCCTGTGTGTAGTTAAATTTTGGGTCAACTATAAAAACCAAGGTAGTTTAAACATTTCCTTGTTCATTTCAGTCTGATTTTAAATAAAACTTGTTGGAAATCATCGAGATTTGAAACCTACTTATAATTACATTTTATAAACGTTGGCATCACTTACAACTATCTCGTGCTTCTGTGCACTTCCTGTTCGTTGTTGTTTCGGTAATTTGCGGTTTCCGGGCGACTCTTGAAAACATTGCTAAAAGTAAGTTAAGTTACTTGATTTATTTGGGAAATCGTGTTGTTTTCGGATTTGTGCATGATGATTCCTCGTTTATTTCTCGTGAGTGCATTATGATTTGAAAAAGCGTATCTAAAAACTTCGCATCTTTTACGCTGAATTTTCGCATTGATTTTGGTGTAAAAATATCGTTTAACATGCTTTCGTATTCCCGTTTTAAATTAAGTGAAATCGGACATAGGAGATTATGTTGCCCGGAATTCCGTTTTGGATTGCTGGAAGTTGCTGTAAAAGTGGTGAGTTAATTTTTTTTACTCAAAACACAAACCGCGATTTTACGAGCGATTTTATAACCTCAAAATCACAATAGACTTCACAGAAGCAATTTTTGTATAGCTGTAGTTGCAAATTTGTCGTTAATCAATCCGGAATTTCGTTGATTATTGTTTATTATTATTGTATAGCAGAATTTCGGAGAACTTTTTTTAGGTTAAGTCGAAATATCCAATGAATTCTTTTAATGTCTTCGATAAATAACTATATAAATAAAGTCCCTCAAAATTTTAGTGTCAGTATCACATCACAAAAGACAGCTCTCGACCTTTTGATATGAATATATAAAATCCGTAGTCTGAGATAAAACGATAGAGGCAACCAGATTTTGTTTACTTCTTTATATTACTTCTAGCGGTAAGTTGATTCTTCTACATATCACACTTTAAATTTCACTTGAATTCTTTTTATTTTATTAACTGTTAATTAAATTTTCAGGATCAAGCACCAAGATTTTTGTTTCCGGAATCTTCCAGTTGGAGACATGGAACAGATACCACGTTTGCAGAGCAAATGAATTCGGTACTTATGACAAATTAATATTTATGGAAGAGAATTTGTCAAATTCTAGCTGACCTAATTATAATTATTGTGGAAAATTATATTATTTAAAAATATCTTAATTTTCAGGTTGGAACACCCAGATTGCAGCAGCCAGGGATTCCTGTTGGCATAGAACCTAATTTTCAATTCCAACGACTTTCAAATTGCTTACAATTTTCCTAAAACTACTTAGAGTTGCTTGAACAATTCTTTAAAGACTTTTTAAAATCTCTTGAAATTCTTTCGCATTATTCAAAGTATCTTTAATTTTCTATGAAATTTCTTAAACGTCCTCTCGCTTTTCCTTAATGTTTTTAGGCTTCTTGAAAGTCTTGCCAATCCAATGAAATCTTCTTTAAAATGCTTTGAAAATCTATAAAAAATTAAATCAAATCCTATACATTATTTTAAGTTTTCTTAGAGTTCCATGAATTTCAATAAAATCACTGGAACTGGTTTGAACTCTATTTTAAATCGCATGAAATTTGCTGAACAAATTTTTATTTCCCTGAGTTATTTCAAACCCCCTAAAAAATGTTAAAATCTTTCAACATCTCTTTAATTCCCTAAAATAGCTTGAAATTACTAAAAATCCTGTGAAGCGTTTAAGAAATCTTCTAAAATGTTTGGTAATGTCTATAAATTCTTGAAATTCTGATCAAACTTCTTGAAATATCTATGAGGAAATTTGAATACCTTAAAAATGTTACAACATTTCTTCTGTCGAATTATTATGTTTAATGACAAATATTTATTTTTTATTACAGACGATAATGCTCACAAAGGTGAGCCCTTTAAACTGAATTCAGAAATTGGAAATGCTCGTGAAAGGGGTACGTTTAAATTGTAATCTTTCCAATAACAGGTTTTTTAAATTTAAAACAATTGTTACAGAACGGTGGGTATCCTACCATGCACAATTATATTCATAATCAACAGAAGCAGGTAACTATGATAATTTAAAATTCATTTAATGTTTTTCAATACTTTTAAAATCCTTAAAATTTTCTAAACTTAATGGGATTTTGAAATCTTATGACAAATTTTTATTCTGTCATAAATATTTTAAAATCATTCAAATGTCTTGGAGGTTGGAGCACCAAGATGTCCAGAAATCTAGCGATTCCTGTGATCATGGAACCTAATTTCCAATGCCAACTATTGCCGCTGAGAGTTTTTTTTTTAAATATCCATGTTTTGTTTTTAATGAAAATAGTCCGATACGTGCGTTTTTATTAAGATTTTTCATTTTAATATACTTTAAATTACTTAATATGTTCTTAAAATTACGTAGAGTTGCTTGAAAAATGCGTTGAAGCCTTTTTAAAATCCCATGAAATTCTCTAGAATTATTCAAAATATCTTTAAATTCTGTAAAATCTATAAGAAATCTTCTCACTTTTTCCTAATTTTTTTTTGTTGAGATTCCTTGAAATTCGTAAAACTCCAATAAAATTGTTGTTGAAATGTTTAAAAAATTTATAAAAAATCAAATAAAATCTTTTCTGAAATGCTTAAAAAGATTGATAAATAACATTAAAAATTTTTACCTTTCTTTTAAATTCTTCCAGAGTCTCATGAGTTTCCATAAAATTACTCGAACTGGTTTGAAATCTGTTTAAATCGTATGAAATTATTTCAATTGTTTATAAACACCCTTGAAATTTTTGTCAATCATTGCAAGTCTCTTATACTTTAAAGTAACTTAAAATCACTTAGATTTTAGTATATCGAATAAAAGGTTTTTCAAATTTAAAACCATTTTTAGAGGGCTAGGGAATCCTATCATGCAACAGCATATGCGTAATCAGCAGAATCCGGTAATTATAATAATTTAAAATTCGTTTTAATTTTTTAAAATATTTTTAAAACCCTTAAACTTTATAGCATTTTGTAATTTTATTTAAAAAATGTATTCTGCACCAAGGTTTCACCAACCAGGAAGTCTTGTTTTCATCAGGATTAAGTGTTATCTCTAGACGTAATCTTATTGATTTTCACACTACAAATATCTCTGAAATGTTATTCAAATCTAATAATTAGCCAATGTTAATTTGTGACGGTACATACTGTAACGGAGTTTTAGGAAAACTCGGAAAGATGTAAGACCACTTATCAGGGTTTCGCCGAAGCCGTTCCTAAAACGAAAGGACGGCTTGATTAAATCGGGCATAAGTAAACTTACCTACTAGCCAAGATCCGAGTCTACGACGACTAGATTAAGACATATATCCATTGTTCTTTAATATTTAGCATTAGCCATAAGGCCTAAGTAAATAGCCGACATTGAGCAGATGGCGCAGAGTATCGACAGCCGGTCAGAAACCAGAGAAGAAGAACGACAGGAGGGGACGCAACCGACACGGCACAGCATGTCCACGCATGCCAAGAGAGCTTGCGCTGTACCCGTTGCCAGGGTAACCAGCGAGCAGTAGCTTGGCGCCGGCCATCTCGCACCACCAGCCAGAGAAGCAGAATGAGGGGATGGGACGCAACCGACATAGCGCAGCAGTCTCACGCATTTCATGAGAGTGCGCGCTGCACCCGTTTCCACGTGTTACGCCCTCAGCTGGCTGGTATGGAAGAATTTCCGCTGGTACCAACGATGATTGGACGTAAAAACACGTGGAGTTCGTTGCTAATTTGATTTGACTCGAAAGTCAACACCGTGAAAATTTGGTTAGGGAGTTAGAATTAGGTAAAACAAAATTGATTCAGTTCACAGAATTGACACTAGATTTTAAATATATTTCCACTCATTATTAAACAGGTTTACAAATCCTTGGGTATTTCGTTAAATTCACCACTAGTTCGTCGTTCACAAAAATCACTTATTCCTAATTTGCACAATTGTTTAATCGAAAGTTCCTTCCGAGCACGCACGGACACGCCAGATTTAACTGAGATATTGTTACTTTAATTTATTTCGCACTTTTAATAACCGACTGGATTAAAAAAGGGTCGTTAATTTGACTCAGAATCAGAGTTCGGATTCGAATTCAGACTATCGCGGGAAATAGTAAACTGCCTCACTCCGTTTTAAGAATAAACGATAATTACAATAAAGTGAAGTTCTTCATAATTCCGGCAAAGTTGAAAAGGGTGAAACTCCGGGTTTGAAAAATGTTCCACTAATTCCAACAATATTGTAGGTGGATACGACATTTAAAGTTCTTAATTACTTTGAATTTAATTAATAAGTTTAGTTCCTTTTGGAAAGAATGATTAAAACGTTTAATTTAATTTTCAACAAATTGCACCAACTCGTGCAATTTGCAAAACTACGCGATTCTTTACTCGTTGATTTATTTAAAAAGGCTGCGAGACAAAATCTGCCGTTTCCAGTGCGTGCCCCTTATATTTATAACCAATGGGTTGATGACGTGGAAGGGCCCACATGAGATTGTCGTCATCGACAACCAATCAAAAACTCATAAGCAAACGATGTCGACACCGCCCGCCCATCTAATTGGTGGGTGATTTTACCCTTAAAACAAAGAAAGGGTCGTATAATAATGATTCACCCTGATACAACCGATGATGTGGAACCCGAAACCTCCAAATCCTTGGCCACGTTTCCTCCACGTCATTTTCCCTCACGCCCTCTTTTCAAAGGGATGGATGAATTGGAAGTTTGAAGGTTCCAAATCATCAATCCCCGACGCTTCCCTTCTCAAGGGGTGTATGACGTCGCTACTGACGTGTCCCTTCTATTTCATTTTTCCCTACAGAATAAAAAGAGAGAGAGAGAGAGTGTGAAAGAGAGTGAGAGAGTATCATTCATTATTTAATATTAAGGATATTTCCAATTAGAAATCGATAATTTTTAGTTGTTCATTCTTATTTTACGTTTAATAATTTATAGTATCAGGCATTTTCGATTTCTCCGCATTCCTAAATTGACATTTCTAGTAAAGAGACAATTCGATCGATTCAAATTGTCTCTTTCCTCTATTTTTGTCTTTTCATCCGTATTTTGTTTGTTTCGTAAGAATGGTCCTAAACCTTTCAGAGAACACCTCTTCATTATTAAATATTTAATAAAATAGTTTCATTTCAAATGCTGGTTCGAAACCAGCACATAGATGGCGCTGATGAGAGCCAGCTCACAGATGGCGCTCTTTCATTTTCGTAATGCCTGCATTACGCCACACTACGGCAACCAACAAGTGGTAACTGGGCGGCCGCCAGTAGGCAGGAGGGTTAACACTCCTCACAGGCCAGAGACAACCGACGCCGAAACGAGATTCCATTACTAACCACGTATGACAGCACGGCCGGTCACTACCAGAAGACGGCCATGTTAAAAGCGGCCGGAAGGTAGCCATGTTGGGGACCACCAGAAAGCTGCCATGTTCTAAGCAGCACTCAGGCGGCCAATGAGTGTGACCGGTAAAGAAAGGATTCGTAAAGGAGAAATTATTATACGGAGGACGGTAGAAACCGACTAAAAATCTTATAATGAAGGCTCGATGGACCACAAGTCGAAGCGGGAGTTGGCGGAGTGGTTCAAATGTATGTGGTTTTACCTATCGACGCATTAGTGTTTCCATCCTCGGCACCGGGTGCCCACGCACGCGGTGTGAATAATTTATGGCCGCGGGTAGTTTAGTGCACTTTTTTTTTTGGTGAGAACATCCGGGACCCTCTCGAAGCTCCAAAGGAAGAGACTCGCTCGGCTCCAAGTCCGATTCTAGAGAAGTTGAGGCGAGCGTCTTTCGCGGTCCAGGGGCGTGGGCACGTGGCAGTGGACAACGACCGGCGCCGTGCATAGCGAGGGCGTCTCCGACGGCCATCTTAAATAGTAGTGAGTTTCACTGGGGTTTGCTCGTGCAATTAATTAAAAAAAATATAATTCTTTGGTTGAAAATGCAACTATTCTATTGTTTAAATTATTTTCTGAGAATTACTTTGTTTAACTAAACTTGTAACAATCCAAAGTAATCTTAGGTAATCTTAGTTCATCTCAATTTATTGTCAAACTTTCTTGTCTTTGCATTTTTTGTGCGTAAATTTGACTTTATTGATTATCGGCGATGAAAATCACCGAAATGTTTACCGACACGAAAGTAATAAATATTACTTTTTCTTAGCTTCAGTTCTTGACAATCAAGTGATTTATTCATGTCTCGATGTTTACCTGTTAAAAACAGAAATATATACAAGTGACTCACTGAGTTTTAACAAGCATCTATCACTCATGCGCACATATAGCCTATTTACAAAACGTGGCAGTTCCGTGGCAAAAATTTCCACGGTGCGAATAGAGTCATAGTAATCTGATAAAGGTTAGCATACATAGCACTACAAATATTTAAAAATTCTCAGTCGAAATTCAGGAAATCTTTTCAATAACAAGAGAAGAAATGAACGTCGCCAGCTACATTCTAATTCTTACATTTGCGGTTTATCTGGATTTTGTTGGTAAGTTTAATTATACTGACAATGCTTATAATTTTTATACTTACATCCACATTCTGAGGCTTGTGACTTTTGTCCTGCAATGTCTTTAATCTTCTTCAAGTTGCCTGAAATAGAATTTTTCAGTTGTAAAATACAAAAAGCATTATGTTACGGTGAAATCAAATCGTTTTCTTATCAAATTTTTCACTAGATAAAAAATATTTGTATATAACTGCGCGTTTCAATGTGATTTCTTCTATCTTTTTTACAAGAGGAGACCCACATACTTTCAAGGTTTCCTAACTGCGTTTTGCTCTTTCCATTTGGTGAATAACCTCCCTTTACTTGATTCAAAATAAAAGTTTTTAAAAGTTTGAAAATGTAATTCCTTGTTATTACCTTTTCATAAATTAAAGCTTATTCGCCTTCTAAGGAATCTTCAGGAAATAATTTCCACCCAATAAATTACAATTTTGAACGACCTCATCCCCTTGTATTAGGCCCGAAAAATTCCCCCAAAAATGCAGAATAGCATTTTTGTGCCAAATTTTTGTTAAACACGGTATTTTCTGGAACTTTCCATTTGACTATGAGCAAACAAAACAATTTCTAAAATTATTTCTCTCATTTACAAACTCTCGGTTCAAGTCCCCCGGTGTCCGCCTTCCTAGAACTGCTGTTTCAGGCATAGTCCGGGAGCTGGCTATACTTCCCGTATCCACTTTCACCTCCCCTCGATAACTTTGTTGATATCTATGTTTTTTGATGCGGAGAATCGATTTTTCGTAGGTGTCTGTTCCAAAACCCGTCTTTTTTTTTGTTATTAACAATTAAATTGTTTAATTGCTCATAACTGCAAATATGCGCTCTTTCCTCATTCGATCGATCATATCTCGGCTTCTAATAATGCAATTTAAACTTTTGAGCATTTATTTTAAAGAAAATACTTTTCCCTTCAAAACGAGTCCACCCACGTATCATTTAAGTGATTTGGAACAGGTTTACAGCCCTTGAAAGTTGAATTTT
>CAKNWT010332123.1:2426-17015 GCA_932066315.1 Andricus coriarius
TTTTCCTTATTCCTTCTTTCCCTTCTTCCTTCTTCCTTCTTTTCCTTATTCCTTATTCCTTCTTTCCCTTTTTCCTTCTTTCCCTTCTTCCTTCTTCCTTCTTTCCCTTCTTCCTTCTTTTCCTTCTTCCTTCGTCCTTTTTTCCCTTCTTCCTTCTTCCTTCTTCTTGGAAGGGAGAGCTGTTCTTTCAATTGATACATGCAATAAAAATAACATTTGCATTCTTCTTTCAATGCTTAAGAAGCATAGCTTCTGACGGCGGTCCCCCGACCGCTCTCGTTTTACATTTCTTAACAATTGCGTGCGTATTATCAAATAAAAAAAACTATGTGAACAACCTAAAGCATATTTTTTGATACTAAAAAAGTTCAAAGAGTAAACAACTATAAAATGTTAAAACTTGAAAAAACTTCCGGCTATCGTATTATCCACAATTGAAAAAAAGACGAACATATTATTTTAAAACCTTTGAAATTATAACCAATTTAAAATGTTGGTTCAGAATATGAATTTTCAATTTTTCATTCGAATTTTTTATAGGTGAAAACACAGCCGATGGTTAAAGAAGGTTTGCTTTCAGGAAAACGACGCCCCTAGATATTACATTTTTGCGTGCCCCCCTACCCCTAACCTTAAAAAACCTAAACTTAAAACAATGGAAATTGTGTGAAGATATATAGGGAAATTTATTTTTCCGCGTTTCAGACTATTACCGAATTACAGTTGAAGCTCTCAATAAGACCGCTCCTAATAAGACCGCTTCCCCTCATCCTTGCTCGAGCTCGCCGAGGCACTTCCCCCAATCTCACGCTGACTTCGAAATTCTAGTCTGCCGCTCCCAATAGTGCCGCCGTAGAAATCGAAATTTTTATGGTTTTTAGGAGAGTTTTTTTATATTATAAAAATATAATATCAAAAAATATTATAAAATATGAAAATTTCACAATTAATATTCGATATATTTGTATAATATAAAAAAAAACTCTCCTAAAAACCATAAAAATTTCGATTTCTCTGGCGGCACTATTGAGAGCGGATGACTGGAATTTCGAAGTCAGCGTGAGAGTGGGGGAATTACCTCGGCGAGCGCGAGCAAGGATGAGGGCAAGCGGTCTTATTGGGAGCGGTCTTATTGAGAGCTTCGACTGTATTTTTGTATGAAAACATTGAAATGAAAGTCAAACTTTTCCATACTATAAATTATCTTTCGTAATTTTCTAAAAAGTACAAATCTCAGTGTTCCATTCTAGAATTGTATCTTCTAGTTGGTTCTATTTCGTTATGGAAAAAAATTACTATTTGTAATTTATAATTAATAATAACAGTTATATTATTAAACAAGTATCGGTAGCGCAATGCGTCTTTCTGTTATATAATACGTGTGAAACGGATAAATGGAAAAAAGAGTTACTTCTGTTAAGCACTTTAGTTTAGAAAAATTAGTTTTTAAATAAAGTTGTGAATTTACGTAAGTTTATTTGCCACAAGGATATTTTTTTCAACGGATTGCAATATGTCGAAAAAATCACTTTTTTCGAGTTTTAAACCTCAAATAATTTCTGCTAACGGAAGATACCGTTTTAAAAATCTGTAAAAAATCACATAAATCTGTTTTCATACATATACTGAGGTTTTTCCTATCTTAAATGGAAATTCTAAAAACATGTTTTTTCATTTATATCCTCTAGATAGGAGACTAAATTATAAGTACGCGCTAAATTTAGCAATGCAATTGAGAATATGGCTTAGGAATTTTGAAGACTGCGTCTCCCTTGCTTATCTTGCTGCATACAATGTGAAAAGTGACGGCAGAGTATTTTTTATCAATATAATGCAATATAAATTCGAAGTCAATTTCCATAGGTTTTGTGGCCAATATTGTATTATGTTTTTACATTTCATTCATTGTATAAGGTAATTGATAAAATATTCAAAGCTGTTATCAACAATTTTCGTTGGAATAAATACGTTACTTTCTTCTTTCCTTTCAGTTGTCCCACCGTTACTTACATGGTGTAATTCACGAATAATCACTATCAGAGAGGGAGGATAATCCGATTCAACGGTTTCCACTACGATTTCGCTTATTACATCTCCAACCTCTGACCTTCTCTGCGGCTCAGATTGTTATTAACCGAAGTTTTTGGCAGAGACGACTGCAACGTAGCCAAGTGAAAAGTAAGTTAATACTATTATGTAAGCTCCGATAGTGGTTTATTAGCCCTTACGCTGATGGCAGGCCCGTTAACACAGGAAACAAAAGAAGAAGATCACTAAACAACCCGGTAAAATTTTAAGAAAAGTTTAATGCAACCTAAAACTTAAAAAAAGAAGCTAAGGGAACAAGGAATCGCAGGGCGGTCCTTCATATCACAACGGCCCATTTACGTAAATAGGAGATGCTGTAAGTCGGCATTTATTGTTGAAAAGGAAATCAACCTAGAGTTACGACATTATAAATATTTTCGCGACAATCGTACGCTATTCTTCCGCTAGAATAACTCAGAAACTAGTAATTATGGCTTGAATTGAGAAAAAGACTCTGATGCGACCACATGGTCGATGGCACGAAATCCCGTCATGTGGCTATTATAAGGAAAATCGGAACACAGAAATGCTATCGCGAAACTCTACACATTTTACCGCTAGAACCCTACGCACTGACTCGACTCTTACACAATGTTTAAGGTAAAATTAAGACAAGAGCACTCGCAAGGAAGAGGGCAAACTCGGCAATGGATGGATTGGAGCAAAATTTACAAGTCCGAAACTGCAATCCCCCATTGCTTCGCTTGCCGAATATATAAAAGATTGACCTAAGACGTTTTCCTCAGTAGACCATCTGGTCTTTGTATTTTGCACACAAAAAAATGCATAAATCATTCCTAATAAACTACAGGATCCGATGATGTATATTACGTGGCACGTGACAGAGTTAAGCGACGGGCCACGGCCGTAAACTCGAACTAACGAACTAACTACAACTATAAACAATTATTCGCAACAATCCATACATATGTATATATGTAAATGAGCCAATAATATTCCTAGTTAAATCCTATAATTCACAATGGTGACGGCTGCATTCCGTGGCTATTAAGTACATCCGATAGACCGTGCGACGACCAATGAGCCCACGATCACCAGGTTTCTGATCATAATTTTATAGCAACAGGATCGTGACGTCACATGTCCTTGTAATGTGGCGCTTACCTGGGGTCCCTGGTTACGGACAAGTTCAAGTTTAGCAGAAGATGGCGGCGTCTTGTGAGAACCTGATGGGACCAGGTACTCCTGGCCGCAGCCGACTCTGATGAAAGTCGGTAACCATGGAGACGGGAGTTTGTTGAGCTATAAGTTAATCAGTGGAATTTTTTCCAGGGTGCGTTAGTACCCTTGTCGATCCTTCGCCGTGACGGAACCCAGCTCTGGTTGTCATGAGTTGTTGTCGACGGCGTAGTTATCGTGACGTCACGCTCCAGTGACATGATGCCGAGAGCAATAGAAGATGGCGGTCAGGTGCGAGACTAGTTAGGCAGGGATGGTAGGAGTATGGGTTAGGGATCGGTCCTTTACTCTCAGGGTGCGTTTAGGACTCCTACTCAGCCTCTGATATGATGTCTCATCCCTGGCTTCCGTGGCGTTGTTGTCGATCTCGCATTTGACAGGTGGCGATCGTAAACAAGGAAACAGATATTTATAAGGAATAAGTAATCTAAATGAAAAATTTTTGTTGAGGGCTCCTGGCGTAGTGTGACAAATTTAACCTGATTCCGAAAAAATCTGAATGCTCATAAGACATTAGAAAAGGTTATTGACGCCGTCAGGACGAGAGGACCATATAATCCATAATTGACTTATGCTTGAGATGAACTGGTGACAATAAAGAAGAAAACTTTGTGGAACATGGAGAACCATGTTTTACCTTCTTCTGCCAAACATGTAATTAACATTTGGAATAATTCTAAGCACAAGAAGAAGAAGAAAATCAGGACGACAAAAAAGATGTTATTGTTCGTAATAAATATGACTCAGTTAGTCTTAACATAAAAATTCCATTTAAACGGAAAGTTCAGTGATATAGGGAGACCAGCCGGATCGACGATACATGGGACCACTCGATCGAAAGAGCGCAATCGATACTTCACTTGCGATCCACCCCAGCAGGCGAACGGAGTTCTGAGAAAGGCAACCAGGCTAGCTAGTACCAAAGCATCCAAGGCATTGATCGAGACTATTACGGTCTCGCGAATCATCTTAAGACGCGGTATCTAGGAAATTAACATGCTCAGGTTCTTTTTTTTACTCTTAAAATTTGCATTCTTTCACTTGGAATTGGTTCCATTCCACAACGTTCTGATCCTGACTTACCCAAATCCATAGTGGGGACGGTTGGCTTGTGTCTCGCCAGAGCAAAGGTTTTCCCTCAACCGGGCCCAGACCCAGAAATTGAGCACTAATGCTCATAATGGTAAGAAATAAGTGAACTGGCTTCCCGGTCTGGAGTTGTGTACTGACAAGACTTTCCATTTTAATAAAAGAAAATTTGACACTTGCTTGTCTAAGCGGACTTCTCAACCAGGGATAAGACCGTCTGACATTAGTCCGCCTGACATTTGAAGTGCGAAATTTTAATTAAAATTAAAGTGGGAGAATTTGGTCACCCAAATTAGAATTTAAATAGAATTTTGAAATTTTGCAATCAATCTCTCGGTGAGTCCAGAGCTCCCTTTTTTCAAATAACAGTAAGTTGAAAGGCTAGGTGAACTAAGTGGAATTTAAAATTTAACACAACACTTAAATGAATTAAACTGATGCTAAGTTTAAAGAAGTGAAGAGAACAGAGTGAAATTAAAGATTACAAATAAAGGTCCTGGATACATTGTTAGGTATGAAAACATTCGTTAGAATAGGAATTTCACCATATCTGGAACACAATTTAGGCTCACAATAAGTGTTTGTTTGGCAATGGAAATGAATCGTAGCGCGTTGGAGTTCAATTCGATAGAATCGTTGGCATTTGCAGAGATAAGATCAAAAGAAAATTTCATTTCTGGCAATTTTCTAGCCGCAAACTATTTTGAATTTCGAAACTTGCGCACTTTGATAAGTATCGTCACTTATACTAATGGGGAAAATAACCTTAACCTGATTCCTAGCGTATCCTTAATAGTAATTTTCTAAAACAGGGTGGCAAGGGCTAGTTCCAATGTCCTCCCAACACTCCATCCAGTATGTGTAATTGAACGTCAGTTGTTGAACAGGCTTAATTAAAAGCAAATGAAAGAATCCCCTTTTTGAACATACATAGGTTCATAAAAGCTATTTGAATTGCGACAGACATATTAAACACAAATACAAATAAACTTTCCTGGGGATGATTTAATTGTCAAAATGCGTGAGTCAAGAGTCATAGTAAAGAAATTGCAGTTAAAGAAATTAATAGATCAAATCTAGCGGGAACAAATATATTCTTCCGAATGAGCTCAGCGGCCAAACAATTGACCAATGTTACAATATACATTACATTCAAATATTTTGTCTCTACTCAGCCTTACTTTATCTGTAAACTGCGCTTTAAATTGAACATAAATTTGTTATTCGCGAGAGTGTTTTTTTCTTTGCTCTAATGAGAAGCTGCGACGATTAATATTACGCAAGAGTTGGTTAGTATAAGTTCTTGGCAAGTAGTATTTTAAATGGTCTCCAGCGGCTGTTAGAGATAAGACCCTGTTCACCGATCACTGATAACGTTGATGACGTCACCGCCAGTGGTCTATCCATTGTGTTATACATACGACTACTACTGTACACTTCCATTTCACATTGTTTCCATACAGGAAAATCCTCAGCATTTTTGGATGACGCCTTTAGAATTTCTGAAGATTTCGCAGGACTTGAAAAAATGCATTTAGTTGCAAACCTTGTTGCAAGTTATTTCAAAGAATTTATAATGGTTTTTCGGGATCTCAAAATACTTCCATGCATTTATAATGATTTTGTATCCTTGTTATTATAATATTTCAAGAAAGTTTCAAAATATTTGTATGAAATTACAGGAATTTTCAAAAGATATCAATCAAGTTTCATAAGATTTTAAAGCTTTTTAGGGAGTTGAAAAGGTTTACAAGCTATTCTTATTGATTTAAAGGAATTTTAAAGGATTCCGTAAGACTTAATTGGATTTTACAGAATATCAATGACTTCACTGAAATTCATGATATTTTATTCTGCGACGTAGAATAGTCCACAGAAATAATTATATCATATAATGGCAGTAAACCAGCTACTGGTTATTACCAACATAGGACAATAATTCGGGTTCGTGCTAAGAATTGACCAGCCAGTGTCAATCAATCAAATAATTAGTGTCCATCCCTACATTAAGTAAAATTCAAAGAAATGTTTTGAATTCTCTGAATTCTGCTGAAAGCATGGAATTCTGTTAAACTATTTCCAAATTCATCAACTTTGTTCGAAGGTTAGCTACGACTAAATTAAGATGCACCCGTTTTTTCTAATTCTGCAGAATTTTGTAGAAGTCTTTAAATTCCATCAAATTCTTTTCAATGCACATGTAATCTTTTGAATTTTTGAAAAAATATCAAAGAATTCTCTTGAAATATTCAGGATATAACTTGATATATTTTATTCATTCTGCTAAAATCTGTAGAACTCTTTGAATTCAGTTGAAAACTTTGGAAATTTGTAAAGCTTTTGAATTCTGCCAAACAAAGTTGATGTATTTGGAAAGAGTTGAAAAGAATTCCATGTTTTCAGAAGAATTCAGAAAACCAGAAATAAATAAAATTATATACCTACTAAATTTTTCAATAGAATTCAAAAACATTTAAAAGAGTTCAAATGATTAGAAACGAATTCTAAGAAATCAAGAGCATTTCGCAGAGTGCAAAAGAGTTAAAGGAATTTATAATACTTTTCTATGCAAATAATTTCGGTTAGCCAATATTTCATCTCTAACATGTTTAAATAAAAAAATTGATTTTTGCGCAAGGATTCTTTGTTTAAATGAATCTTGAGTCTATCCGATTTAAACAAACACATTCGTAATCGCATTTTTTTCAATGCTTCGAAAATGAAGAAAAAAATGTGCACTATTGGATCTTCAAAGCGTCAAATGGGCCGTTATAGTGAAAAATATATAAATTTGCCATGTAAAAACCAGCTTTCTTTAAAACGTAAAATATTGCATAAATGGTCACATCAGTTTAAAAAAAACGTGTGACCAAATAATTTTTCGTTGAAACTAACTCTTATCAAATTTAAATATTCGAGAAGGACAAATCTGACGCCTTTGATTAACGAGATAAGACCTACAGTGTAGATTATATAAACTGGTGTAGAAGAAGAATATTCAATAGTTACATTTTTCATGAAATTCTTAATTAATAGTTTAATCAGCTTGTCCTCCAATTAGAAAATATGAGGATTGTCTGTACTCTGCTCTTATCCTTGACCGCTTTCCTGATTTCTTTTGGTGAATATAATAATATAATATTTCTATAATGTAGGTAAATTTCTTTTAAGTTTTAGGCAAGTCGGAATTTTTGCGTTTTAATGTGCGTGGAGAAACTCTACACATGCCAACGGAGTATGAACTGCCATTTTTTGCGTGTGTGTAAATATTATATAAAGAAAAATGAAATAATTCTGATAATTATATTGTATAAAAGATGACATAACCATTTAATCCTAACCATTTCAAAAAACTTTGAAATTTTAATTTTAAAAGTGTATATATATTCTTTACGAAATTTAATTGCGCATTTTTCTTCTTCAGGTAACAAAGACGTGGCTTTTGCTATTTTCAAAGAATAACTCAAAAACCCCGTCATTCAGAATACATAATTTTTTTGCATTTTTACATCCACATTTATAAAAGTGTAATGTAATGCACCAAATTTTACACTTTTTCATTAAACAATAACTTGTTTCTAATATTATATCAGTAAGACAGTTAGACGGTTCTAAAATTTTGTTGTTTTTGAAAATCCCTTTGTCTAAAATGGTTCACTTTTTGACAATTGCCCATAATATATGTCAATATAAAAAATAAAAAAACTTAACACAAAATGTGATTAACTAAAATTTGTTCCTTCTCTCTCTTTGACCACTATTAAAATTGATGTTCTTTACTCTGTTTTCTGTTATTTGACTTTTCATTACTTGAAGTTGCTTTATATCTAAAATTTGAAAATTACATCTACAAATGAAGGGTATCGGGGTAGAAGCATGTAAGTCCATCGGGACAAATTTTTCAGGAGAGAGAAAAAACATTCTCAAAAATCGAACTATACAAAAATATGAGAACGTGAAATCGAGATTTGATGGAGCTTTGGAGATATCAATAAACAATATATTGAAAAACAGCAGAAAAACAGTTATTTTTCAGGAAAATCATTAGCTTTCGAAGAAGATTTGCAATTATTAATAATTTTCTGTTATGTTCTGTTAGTGTTTTTCGTTGGAAAATATTGATGTTTTTAATAAAAAATTATTGGATTTCGAAGAATGTGTACAATTTTTCAACAATTATAGGTTATGTTGACGTGATTCTACTGAAATTGGTATTCTTCACAAAAAGCAGTAGATTTAAATCCAACATGTACTTGATTTTTGAATGATTTTTGATGCAAAAAGCTCATTTTTGCCAAAAATGTCAGTTATCTAGCTTTGTACTGCAACCCTTTATTTGAAAAACGTATGTCTATATCTTACAAAAAAAAAACATATTGTCATATTTGAATTTTGAGTTTTGTTCTTCATAAACAATCAATGTCTTTTTTAAATCTCTATAACTTTGACTTAATTGAGATATTCATTGTTAAAATTGGCATTTTTGTAAAAAAAATGCAACGGCAGTTTTTCTATATATTGTGTGAAAATATTATATAGTAATTATGAATTTCTTAGAGAATTTTAATGTCTGTTTTTGGCTTTAGGGTCAGATTTGCAAACATTTGCAAACTTTACCTAACTAACATGCATGATTGTTTAATTTTGAAAATCTTTACTCTACATTTGGAAACCTCAATCGGTGTTATCAAAGTTTACCGAACTGCCATGTATTATTTAACATTTCTGACGGCACAGATTATTACAATGATGCCAAACATTCTCCTTTTGTTTCATATATCCCAATTTTACTTAAAACTTTGGTAAAATTTCCTAACCAAATTTTGTCCCTGTAACGAATAGTTGCTGAAATTCATTGATATTGCATAAAACAAAAGACAAATTAATGTGCGATTAGGATTAAGTAGAACTGTCTTGTTCTTTCAATGATTGAAAACCTTTTTTGAATATAAACATACAGTTGGAAAATGTCTAAATAAATAGGCTTAAATTTGTTTTCAGAATTGACTAAAAATATCGTTCATGGCTTAAATTATGCAGTTTTATAACGTGATTGAAGTATACTTAAAAAAAAAAGAATTCAATCAATATTTCGAGAAATAATCCTTTACGAATACTTCGGGATTTAATGAGAGTAGCCACCATATACAAACTGTTCGAAAAAAAGTTTCCATTTCACAATAATAGGGATCTCAGAAGGAAGGTCATACCGGAACTACCGCAGGTTAACAGCTGGGACGGAAGACGGCAGGTTTTGTAACGCTCACTTTTCAGGGACATTATGGCTGATAAAACAGTGATTTCGAATAAAAGTTCCTATGTGCCAAAGTCGTTAAACGAGAAAAAATTACAGGCCTTTATGAAATTGTGCCCCTTAATCACAACCTTATTCACAACTTGTGATGTACCAGCATTCGATTTTATGCTTCCAACAAAAATGTAATCCGGTATTTCTTGTTTCAGAATTAAGTTCACAGTCTGAGCGTTTGTCTGATCGCGACAATCATCCTGCTGTTCCTCGCTCTGGACCTCCTTCTTCTTCTCCTGGCAGATATTCTCCAGAGACGACTCTTTCTCTTGCCACACCTAATTATTCTGCCAGGTCTCCACCACCTACCGAGCTACGTCTTCGTGGCAGGTCCAGGTCTCCTCTCAGGCAAACTTTTCCAAGCTTACTTGGATATAGATTTGAAGATCTTGCATCTATTCGACTAAGTCCTCACAACAATCCAAATCGGATATTCGAACTTCGAAGATACATTTTTCCTCAGGATAAGCCAATTGGATTGAGAACCACAAAAAATGCCGTTTTGCCCATCCCAACTGAGGAAAAAATTGTATTATCAACGTTCAATGGCGACGTCTATGCAATATTGGAAAAATTAGGCAGGCACACGGTTATTCGTCCAATATATAAACATGTTTTTGCGGGGACAACACGGGCGAAAATAAACATGAATAGCGGCGCAGTTGAAGAATTGACCGGAGAAGAAATTGCGGAATGTCCACTAGTATCCAATAAAGAAACCATCACAAAGAGTTATAAAGTATTCGGTTTGTTGACTTTTTTAATTATGGAACAATTTACTTTATAATGCGTGATTCTCAAATGTTTTGAATTAAAAAGTTTCCACTTTGAACTTATATTTTCATTTAAAAAAATTTTTAGATTCAGTTTGGAAAACTCACGATGTAATTTTTGTTCTTTTTTCCAGTTGAATTTTGTTTTATTGCCGCTTCATACTCTTTTTTCTTAATTCAAAACATGTTGATATTTCACGTAACGTACTAAATAAGTTAGTTTCAATCCATAAGTGGCTATCGATTCTAGAAAGATACAAATTGAATACAAATTTGTTTATAAGGAAACACATGTCTATCTTGAGTTCTCAAATTTTTAAATTTTTTCTCTCTAAAATGTGTAGAAAACCATGACGTTTTTTAGGATCAGTATGTAAAATTAGCATTTTAACCTCTAAATGTTATCTGCTACATGTTTTTCAGACTTTCGCCATGGGTGGAAGGGTATTGTTTGCAACTTTGTTTCTTGATAAAATTTATTTCTAAATGATTCGAAAAATTGCAAATGAAAGACAAAATTTTAATTGTAAATGATTTTTTGATATTGGGTACTAGTTAAAAAACTGTTCCATGCCTACATTTGTATATCTGGAAATATTTGTAATGTGTTAAGTTTTACTTTTTTTAGAATTAATTTTAAGTTTTGAAGCTATCAAAATATGTCGAAAAAGAAACTGGAAGACTTTGGGATACTTTCTTCAATGATGCATGAATGAAAGATTTCTGAAGATTCAGACAAAATTTTCTAAGCTTTTTGAGAGTTCTGAGAAATAAAAAAAGAACTAAATTCTTTACGTAGGTGTCGTGCAAAAAATCAGGTCCATGGAAGAATAAAGTTTCCCAAGATTTTAAGAATTAAAATGATATTATCAGTCACAGTTAGTGAAAAAAAACATTTTCTCTTAAGAAAGTTCAAAACTTACGAAGAATAATTATTTAAATAATGGGATTTTTTAATTAAATTTTGTCTCACTGTCTTTTCTTAGCATGTTTTTTTATTATTCAAATTGATAAAATCATAGTTTACTTCTTCAGGAAAAAATTCCCTGCAGGCTTTAATTGGTCGATTTTTTTAAATAAGTGAATAATCTTTCAATCTTTTTGAGTTTGCTGCAAAAACTGTAGAAGCTGCAACTTTTTTGTCCTTGAGAAAAAGATGCAGAATCTGATTTTCTATAAGATTGTATACTTTACAAGAATGCAATTTGTTTTAAAAGTACAACTTCATTAACAATTCATGACGTACCCACCTACGATTATGTACTTAGAAAAATTCGATCATGTATTTCTCATTTCAGAGCATTCTTCAGACACGACTCTTTCTCTTGCCACACCTCATTCTTCTCTTCGTGCCGGGCCCAGCTCTCATATCAGGCAAACTTTTTCAAGCGTACTTGGATATAGAATAGAAGATCTTGCACGTATTCGACTGAGTCCCTACGAGAATCCCAATCGGATATTCGAACTTCGAAGATACATTTTTCCTCCCGATAAACCAATTGGAATCAGAAACAAAAATCATATTCTCAATCTCATGCCAACCGAAGAAAAGATTGTATTATCAACGTTCGAAGGCGACGTCTATGCATTTTTGGAAAAAACATCGAAGAGAAACACGATTCTTCGTGCACTATATACGACTAAACCTGTTTTTGCGGTTTCAAAACGGGCGAAAATAAACATGAATAGCGGTATGGTTGAGGAAATGACCACTGAAGAAATCGCGGAATGTCCAATATCCTCCAAAGAATTAATCAAACAGAGATATCGAGTATATCATGTGTGAACCACAATTCTTGACACCGTTAACAAATTCTCAAAAGTGCCCGCGGCAGTCAGGTTTTGCGCTCGGTCTTTATGCTTACCCCGCGTTTATACGCAGACCTTTGAAAATTAAAAATTAAGATAATGATAACGTTTATACATTTACAATTATATTTGTTCACATTTCACAATTGTTTCCCATACAAAATCTACTAAATTACTTTTTATATCAGATTCTATTGTGCCATCTAAAATAAGCGTGATTTCAATTTTTTGTATGTGAATGCACTTGATAACTTTTTCAATTATGAAAACATCCAGTTTACGATGCGTAATTTTTAAATCTTTGACATTAAAAATTTACCATTTTAAACGTATATTTTCAATTTGAAAATCTTTTAAATGCGATTTAAAAGACTTAAGTTGTCTTTTGCACTTGAATTTTATTGTCGCTTCATACAAATTTTTGAAAAAATGTTTCGGTTGTAATAAAAGATTGTTTTTTTTTCTCCAGAAACATGATTCGATGTTTGTTTGAACATTTGAAGTTGAGCTGCAATTAATATAAATTGATTCAGGATTTTAAACATTCTACTGTAGTTCGTGAAATGAAAATTGATCAATGACTGATTTTTTTTTCAATACCTGCAATAATAATTACGGGTTTTCACGCCTGTAGAGCGATCGCAAAAGAGATAATTTTGGAGCTTCAAGAAGAAACGTAAAGCGAAGCATGCGCAGATCGCGACTTTACGCGGCGTGGTGGCTGAAAACTACCGCCTTCACACCTAACCTCGACATCTTTAATTATTTTTAAATTTTAATTTAATTTTTAATTATAGATATTGGAAAAAGTATCGTGTGGAACACGGTAGCAAATTCTGAATCGGTTTAATAATAAAATGCTTTTATTTAATTTTAAATCCTACTGTTTCAGGTTAAAATATGATATTTTTAGCACATTCCATTATAAATCTTTCAATTAAAAAAGAATATTTTTCAAATATTTAGCAACATGTTTTGCCGATTGTTAAAAATGAGCAATATTAAATAAAATATTCAACACTGAATAATTTGCAACTGAATTGATTCAAGCAGAAAGCCTCAAATCTTTCAAATTTCAGAGTTTCAAATTCACATTTTTAACTTTATGATCTTGATTGGTTCATTTAAAAAATTTCCATTTTTAATTAAATGTTTTAAATTTGAATGCATAAATAACAATTATTAATTTGAAACGTCTTCAAATTAAAATAATTTAACTTTTGATTTAAAAAATGTATCACTGAAAAAATATTAATTGATTAAAATTTAACTTTTCGAACTTAGTGTTGCTCAAAGTGATAAAATTGTGAAAAATTACAAATGCATTGATTTATTCTTCACTTCAGAGTACCAAATATGATAGCGTAGCGTAAATTTATATTTTTCAACCACGAATGTTTAAACTGATGAATATATGAAAGATTGAAATTTTGTAGTTTGATGACCGGGAAAAACCTTGGAATTTTTTTTCTTGATTTAGACGACCACCCTGCTTTTTTTAAAACTTCTTTGTACTTCAAAGCGACTGTGCATGTTCAAATATTGCAAAATAAAGTAAAAATTGTATTCTTTATCGTGATGTTATTTTACCTACACTAAGTTACGAATACTTTTCTCCGATAATTAAAAAAATTCCATTTTTGAAGCTATGCTTCTTTAAGGACGATAGGCCGAGGACGGTAGGTCGAGGGGATCGAACTGAAAAATCATGTAACACAACGTAACGCAACGAAAGTGAGTCATCTTCATGAAGACTATATATAGTCTCCATGGTCATCGCATGACTCTCTCTCGCTCTCTCTCCTTCTTCCTTCTTTTCCTTGTTCCTTCTTCCTTCTTCCTTCTTTCTTCACCCTTCTTCCTTCTTCCTTCTTCCTTCTTCCTTCTTTCCCTTCTTCCGTCTTTCCCTTCTTCCTTCCTTCTTTTCCTTCTTCGTTCTTTCTTCTTCCTTCTTCCTTCCTTCTTTTCCTTCTTCCTTCTTTATTCTTCCTTCTTTTCCTTCTTCCTTCTTCCTACTTCCTTCTTTATTCTTCCCTCTTCCCTCTTCCCTCTTCCCTCTTCCTTCTTCCTTCTTCCTTCTTTCCCTTCTTCCTTCCTTCTGTTCCTTCTTCGTTCTTCCTTCTTTCTTCTTGCTTCTTCCCTCTTCCTTCCTGCTTTTCCTTCTTCCTTCTTTCCCTTCTTCCTTCCTTCTTTTCCTTCTTCGTTCTTCCTTCTTCCTTCTTTCCCTTCTTCCTTCCTTCTTTTCCTTCATCCTTCCTTCTTTGTTCTTCCTTCTTCCTTCTTTTCCTCATTTCTTCTTTCCCTTCTTCCTTCTTCCTTCTT
>CAKNWT010332124.1:3284-13833 GCA_932066315.1 Andricus coriarius
CCGTGCGCCGAAGAAAGGGGACTTTCTCTGAAAAGTGAAATTTTTCAGGAAGAGCGGTCGAAGTCGACCCGATAGTGCGACTTTTACGAGAGAGGGAAGATTTGCGAAATCTTCCCTCTCCACTTACCACTACAATCTCATGCATATAGCGGCGCGGCTCACGGACAGGTATAGATAAGACGCGGATATATAGTGGGGAGTAGTGGGAGGTGTTTCATGGAATCTCGAGCGAAAGAATGATTCCTCGGGAATCTAACAACTCACTTATTGGCAATAATAACGCTCGAAATTTGTTTTCGATGGTTTCATTAAAAATAGCAACTCACACACTATCGAAAAGTGTAACACCCTCGATTTCGATTTTTTTAGGGTAAGCCCCCTTTCTCCGGCGCACGTCACATATGGATAATGAAACAAAATAATGCCTTCTTGGGAGCTCGAGACGCCTTAGTCTTTTTGTGTGGATGAAAAACTTGCCACGTTTCTCAAATTATCCAATTATCTGGTGCCATAGAGATCGCGACATATCATTTCATTTCGAAAATCGCGTAGTCAGTTTGAGAAATCGCGTAGCATAAGTTTGAGAAATCAAAGCGCACCTTTTAACTCTTTTTGACGCGACGGCGGATCTTCTGGTTGCACAGAAGACACGAATTCGTGCAATGTGCCACAATTTGGCAACTCTGCTACAGAAAGGAGTAAGGGCCAGTAGATTCCAGTGGCTTGGGGGAGTTTCCGCTCCTTTGCCGATTGTTGAAAATCAGGGTTGCCAGAATTATTTTTCTGATTTGCAAATCAGAAATCCACGCTGGTCAGGGTAACTTTTCATTGCTGTTTTACTCAGAATTGGCAACATGATTTCCAAACAATGATTACAACTCTATTGACTTTTCATTTCCGAATAAAAAACTGCTGTAAAGGTACTCCTGGGTTACAATGTTTTTTTTCTCACTAATTTGGCTGCCTTGACTTTTGAAGGAAATTTTCGACTAACCAAGAAAATCCGAAGGTGCTTTTGCGAAGTCCGATTTGTATGAAGCAGACAAAGTCGACATCGTCAAAATTGTGACGAATTTTGATAGGTCAAACGTTGGTTTTGTCGTATTTAAAAGTTTTTTGTTCCAGAATTTGAAACTCGTGACTGAAAAATTTTGTTATATCGATCTACATAATAGATTGAACGTATGTGTTTACCAAATTCAATTCTGAAGATGCTTGTGTTGCCTGGTGCTCCTACGGAGGTTATTTACAACAAAGCTTACAACCATAATTTATTAGATATCATTAAACCTATGATTTTAATCAAACATTCTAATAATAATGAAGCTACATCGATGAATTTGAAAATATTCCAATCGTAACATGATGTTAATAAAATGAAAAATATAACGTGTTTTTTATATGATTAAAAACAAAAAGTACCAGAAAAACCTGTCAGTAATTTAAATCGCAATAAAATTCCGATTTTGTCTACGATGGTAAAAATGTTTTATAAAATCGTTGTAATTGTAAATCGCAGAACGATTTTTTAAATCAGTTATGTACAGTATTTTAAGTTCGAGATTTTGGTAACTTGTCGATAGATTCTACAATGAAGGATACGCGAATATCAAGAAAAGAAGGTAAATAATTTCAGGATTCCAAAAATTTAATGAAATTTTCAACAAAAAAATCCTTGTGACTTTAAATCGTAGAAAGATTTTCTTAATCAAATTGCAAAGAAATATGTTCATATTTATTATGTTCAAATATTTAAAAAAATCCTTGTAATTTTAAATCGTCGACGGATTTATTAAGCCAATTAAGTTCAGTATTTCAAGTTGGAGATTTTGCTAACTTGTCGATAGATTCTACAATCAAGGATACGCGAATATCAAGAAAGGAAGGTAAATAATTTCAGGATTCCAAAAATTTAATCAAATTTTTAAAAACATTAAGAGAAACGATTATTATTATTCAACCCGTATAGGTGAATCTTTAATACATTAAGACTCAAGCTTGTTACTGGATATATGTAACATTTTTTAAGCCATTTGTTTATCTTCTTTTTTTAAGTTACTGTTTTTTTTTTTTTTTTGGCAGGATCACATAAAAATATATTGCTGTTCCTGGAACTCGACAACTGCACAATATTAAACGGTATCTAAAAGTTTTTTAATAACAGAGCGAAATATATACTATTATATTTAGTTGCAATTTAGATTTATCAAAAAGAATTCTTGAAAGTGAATTGTCAAGGCCGTGTCATAATTGAGACATTAATCAATATTTTCGCTGGGAAGTTGGAAAACGGCAAAGAACAATTAAACGGACTTAAGCGGACTGTAGTTTTCTCAAAACTATCAAAAAAATCACGAGGACTGTAAGTCAGAAATTATTATTTTTTTTTAAATAATACTATCCAGACGTCCGTCTTCATTTTCCATACAATTTCTAAAAGTTTCAGTGAAAACTATCAACTCAGACACAGCCCAGTAAAACGAAACTAATTGAGAGGAATTGAGATGAATTCATTAGAGGCTTCGTGAATCTCGTTTTGCGGCAAGCTCGAATTGGAGCAAGTCGTGAATTCTTGTAAATTTGGTAAGAAGTAATTTAATCTTCAAACCTGCTATTGGCCTAAATTCGGCAAACAATTTTTAGGGGACCTAATTCATTTGATTGTGTCAGCACGAAATAATTTCAGTGTCAGCCAATTCATTTTTATTTGCTAGACTTAGATATAACCAACGCGTTGGGCATAAAGGATCCGTTATAAATAAATATCAATGAGTCCCGTAGCTCAGTGGTCGCCCTCTGGATTTATACACTTGGGATCGCTAGTTCGAGTCTCGAGGCATGACATTTTTATCAATTTTTTTCGAAATGGCCTTGACCACGAATTAAGACGAATTGAAACGCATTCAATTCGCGCTGGCTCAATTCAATTAAACGAATCAGGAAGCGGAATCTGGGCGACTTCAAAAATGTTTTTTCGCTGGAATTCGCCCTAATTAGTTTCTTTTTACTGGGAATATGAAATATGCGACTTAGACATTAATCCTAAAACGTTTTTTTACTTGCCTAGCACAATTCAAATATAATGTGTCAACTTAGATAACTAAGAAACATTATTAGGAATTCCGGATTAGATTTTAGATCATATAAGTTATAGACAGCACGAATGGGGTGTACTCAATCATTTGGCACTGATAATAATAGAAGAACAATATATCAGAAACCTAACATTAAAAACTTCAGACTTAAAATAAGCTTATGAGACACAGTTCTGCGGTAAATATAATAATAAATTTGTGTAAAACATTATTGAAAATTCCGGATAATTTTTCAGACCATATAAATAATAAACAACTGACTTAGAACATTATAAAGGTATTTTAAAAACGTCCCTTTTTCGTCAATCTGCATTTGACCTTTTAGAACATTGGACATTTTGGAAAGTTTTTAGAACGTTTTAAAAAGAACGCAGTGCTCAGTGGGATTATATCCCCAAATTTAAACATTTGAAAGTTTTTTGTTCAATATTATTTATTTATTTAAAGTTCAAACATGTTCAACAAATCCATTATTTTGCTTAAAGTTTTTTTTTATAATCTTGTTTGAATTTAAAATAACAATAGTCGAAGAAATATATTTCTGAATGTCAAATTTTGTTTGGAAATGTGTATAAAATTTTTTTTAAATTACAAAAAATGATCTCACAGATCCAATTGTTAATTTAAAAGAAAAATAAACTTTAAGATAAATCAGTAATGAATGTAGGACTGCAAAGTTTGTTTGTAAAATGTTATTGGATTCGGAGAAAATTTAGGGAGAAATTCTTTTTTCTTTCGAGGCACACGTGTTTTTAAATTTATTTTTTCATAACATTTTTACATTCTCATCACAGAAGGTATTAGATTTATGTATCCCCCTGCACACCCGTTTTTTAAAATATCTACGTTACGAGACCTTCTGAATCCGCAAAAAACGGTTTTCACGAATGTGTCTGCCCTCTGTATGTATATCTGTTCGGCCGTCTGTGTGTCTGTAGTTTTTTAGTTTGTCACCATGATAACTTTTGAAAGAATTGAGAGATTGGATTCCCCTTTGGTATACACTTTTAGTGTCTGAAATTAAAGGTCAAGTTTCTGAGCTGATCATTTTTGTTGTATGTCTGATGGTTGAACTGAGAACCTCCAAAATGCAAGAAATTTGTCTACGTGATCTTCCACTCCAGTTCTCAAGAGACAATTTGAGTGAAGGTTAAGTGAAGGTCCTACGTGACAAATTGACGATTTACAGAGTCCTAAAAGACGAGTTTGCTCACCCCGAATGAGTCATCCCATTGTTCCGACCCTTCCGCCTCGTTCAAATTAGCCTCTAAGTGTCAACAAGTTCCCTAGATCACGTGCTACCGCCGTGTTTTCGATTTCTTCGAAAACATTGCGACAGGCCAAGTCACGTACGCCAGTGTCCGTCTCTCTCTCACCCACACACATTCTTTTTCTTTTTTCCACTCTACTCCTCTCTACTCTCACCTTCCTTTCTCTCTCAGGCGCACTGGTCGGAGCCGGGGAGCTCAACCGGCACATAAAATAACCATTTTTGGAAATTAATTCTACTTCCCAAAATTTTTTATAAAAACTAACAAAAATTCCGCGCCTCTAGGAAGTATAATTGATAATAATGTCCGAATTGATAAATCGCCAACTCACGAATCCCCTTTAAAAGACACAGTAAATATTTTAAAACCATTACTAGCTTGCCCTCCTGGAAAAACATAAACAATAATCTCGCAACCATGATCGGGCATAGTTGAGTGGACCACGGATTCGGGGAAACTTGTTATTCTAACGGAACAACACACCCAGCTGATCAAATTCAGGAGATAATCCATTATTCCTGCACATATCATAAATTCTAAGAGAAATTTCAAATTACGTAATTGTCATTATAAAGTGTACAATCAATTTGAAAGTGCTAAAAGATTGTTTTAAAACCATATTTTAAATTGTGATTTAAATATTTAGCTATATTTTAGATCTAAGTCTCACTTTTAAATAATATTTTGTTTTTTAACATACAACGAAAGCTATGATGTATTATGCAGGCTTGAGAGATACAAAGCCGTGTCGAAACGTCGGCTAAATATATCGACACTTTTATTTATTTTTGAAATAAAAGTTAATTCAAAACATGAACGGATGAGCAAAAATATCCTTCCATTTCTTTCAAAGAAATTACTCATATCTATATCACGTTCGAAGAAAGTCGGATCCTGACAACAACAAATTTTGTTTAGTTCTTTACAAGTTCTCAAGATTTTTTGTTTTTTTATCATCTTATATAATAATCTCTCAATTGATGTACGGGCACACATGCACTCATTTGTACACGTACACCAATCAAACCACTTAGAAATAATGACATATATTGAGATTTTCTTCTATTTTGTCGCTTTCAATTAATCATAGTCTTTCCTTCTTAGGCTTGACCTATAACTTGATTTGGATGAAAATTCAAAAAGTTAAAGCATTTTCAAAATTTTTGAGACCATTTTTTTCAGTATTTTAAAACGTTATGGACGTTTATCCATAGTTCACAAAAATACGAACAATATACTTATTGCTCGGTAATTTCTCCAACGCATAAAAATTGCTAGAGTAATAGCATTTTTAAAATCCCCCTCCCCCAAAATGAATATTTTAAGCCAAACAATGTACGATATGATCAAAAGTAGAAAAAAGAAAAAGGTTTCTTTTTGACAGCCCTACAAGGTTATCATGAAAACTTTTTGAATTTTCATTCTCATCATAATAAGAAGGTATTCTATTTATGTGAAAACTGACTGTGGCAGATTTCTTTAACTCTCCACGTTTCGAGACCCCCTAAAATCCGAAAATACCGGGTTTACAACGGTCTTTCGTTGTCGTCGTCTATATACCGCAGGGGACACCCGCGTGGGGAAATTTGATCGTATTTACTCCAAATCCAGATGTCTCGTTTCCACCACTAAGCCTTCCAGAGGTGGCGGATCTTTAGTTACTCTCTCTAGAAATAACCATGAATGGTGAAATTATTAATCTGCCTCCCTCTGAAACCAAATGATTAAATTCATCTGATTATTTAAATTTATGCAAAAAGCTACCTAAACTCTTTGCGAAATAATTCAAGTATTTGTGAAATCTTTTTGATCTATCCGAAATATTTGCAATCTTTATAAAATTTTTGAAATCTTTTAGAAGTCATTGTGATCTTTCTGAAATATTTGGAAATAATTGTGAAATATTTGATAATATCCGTGAAATCGTTTCAACCTTTGCTAAATCCTTGGAAAATCATTGAAATCTTTGAGCATTGTTTGAAACCTGTCTGAAATTTTCTTGAAATAATTGAACCTTTTGAATCTATCCGAAATCATTGCGAAATATTTGAAATCTTCGACATCCTCAGAAAATCAATTAAATCTTTCTGGAATCGATGTATTTAATCAGTATTGATTTTGTCTTATCTTTAAGAAAGCCTTCCAAGGCATCATGCGCTGCATATATCGGGAAGTGCTCTCCTTATAATATGAAATCTTGGAAAATCATTTAATATAGATTTGCGACTGATTCCATATTCCCTGCCTGATTCTTCTTTTCGTTGTCTTTCAGCTGCTTCCATTTCGGCAAACCTGTAAATCGTGTTTTTTGATTTCCTCAAAATACCGTTATTTCCTTCAGTCATCGTTCGATTTTCTTCTAAAGTGGCCCTACACTGACGAAATGGTCGGTGAGCTACGAAGCCTTCCTTCAAGCTACACATCATATGTGCGCTAAGGTTATCTGCTGTTATTGAGAATAATGCACCAAACACCCTACGACGAGAGAAAGTGTTAAACCCCAGTTGCAGTTTCTTTAGATCATCGACAAGGGGATTCAGTATTCTGCTCATGCCACATTTTTTAATGCGGGAGTTCCTAACAATCCCGACTAAGTTGGGAGTTATACCCCAGTGAAACTTCAACATACTGCATTTATATGATTCCTATTTTTTCGCTGCCTGCTTTTGAACTAGCCGAATCACATACGTTCACTTCATCGAAGCCAATATTCACTCGAATTGCATCCGGATTTTGCGAAAAAAATTGTTGGTTGAAATAAAACGATCCTTCCTTCTCATAAGAGAGAGTGTCTGGGATTATTTCCATAGCTGCTCTGGATTCATGAATAATTCGAACAAATTATTCATTTTTAAACCACATCTCAAGCACATGATTAAACCCACTTATTATTACCATTTTATAATATCAAATAGAAATTACATTCATTCAAATTAAATGAAAACAAGACAATTTACACTACGATTACTGTGACGTTAACCTCATAGCAAAATGGATGTAATTAATTTCTAAATTTAGAATGTTGATTGATAAATCAAAGATAAGACAATTTAACTTACATGAGGTTTGGAAGATAAAGAAATAAATGTTCGAATTTTCAAATTTACAATTGATGTGTGAAGGACTCAAGCCGGATATCCTGCAGCGTAAGAGGAAGATTCATTGATTGATAAGACTAGCTAGTTTCTTTTTGATAGTTGACCATTCCTTGAGAAGCAAAGAATAACCATGTCCAAAGAAAAAGGAAACCACTGGAAAGAATCCCCATATTTAGATATAATGTTCAAAATCCCACATATTAGTATCGGAGTACGTTTAGTCTCTACCTTTTTGCTATTAAATAGCGAAAAGTCATGGAAATGAACGTCAAAATAAAAGTTGAAATAAGTCTTTTTGAATCGTTTCAGTAGGGCGTAATTGGGACATTAGACGTTTTCAGAAAATGATTTGGCCTGCCTTAGGAAAGTATCTCAAACGTTCCAATAGCGTCTTTTGTCTTTGCCAGCCAAAGAAATATTTATTTAAGGCTGTTGGACTCAAGCTCTTACCTCAAAATTCAAAAGGCTCATTTTACTCAATAAATACTAGCATTTGTATGTATATCATTAAGCTATTTCCCTTTCGGCGAGCCTCTAAGGGTAAGCGTGACACTACCCGATTCGGGAAGTGTTTTTTAGGTGGATAGTTTCTTGTAGTAAATAACTACAAGTGTGGGCTCACCACACCCACGACCGCCAACAGCAACGCAGTAGTATCAGACGGTCACCCATCCAAGTACTAACCGCGCCCAACACTACTTAACTTCAGCGATCTAACGGGAACTGGTGCTTCCAGCGTGGTATGGCCGTTGGCGTAGCATTTAATATGTTTAAAATGCAAAACAGTACTTCTATTGTAAATAGAAGTGTGCATACAGAGGGAAAAACTGTTTACATCAACAATAATTTTTGGCGTTATGATACTTTTTTCAGGAGTGTAATGTACAAAATATACGTTTTTGAGGAATGCGTGTTAGTATTTCGAAATTTTAAATGTGTCTTTATATACTAGACACTATATTTTTTCATTTGAAATACGGCTCTCCCTAAAACGTATATGATTATATAAACTGTGACGTCAGTTTTAACGAACTTGGCAAATCCTTTTTTTCCTTGAAACTGACATGAGTAAGAGAAACGCAGTTACATACAAAGATAATGCCTTAAGCCAATTTCCGAAGGACAAGCTTGAGATAACATTTACTCTAAATGAAGAAACATAATACGTATTAGTTACACTGCTGTCTGCAGTATTTCCACTAAATGCGAAAAATGGAGATCGTTGATATTCTGATCCTATTCTTAGCGGTCATACTTAATTCTATTGGTAAATATAATAATGTAATACATATATAATTATTTTAAAACTGTTCGTAAGCCTTCTGCGAATGACAAGTATTGTCCGATTTAATTCTGAACCACTCCTAGTTGTTATTTTTTTCCAAACTCCATCTGCACTTATCCACAAAGAGTAGGAATTGAATCTGAGTTGATTCCGGAAAAATCCAGAATGAATTTAAATTTGTGTAATTTTCGTATGTGTATCTTTACAACCGTGATTCAAAATATATAACTAAAACATGAGTTGGCCACCCTGTGTGTTATAATTACCGCGTGACTACGTGTTGCTCTGTGAATTTGACGATAATTTTTCGTCCTTAATCATCCCGGTTGTAAAGCGCTTACAATAATTTTTTATAATTAAATAATAAATCTCCATAATCTTATGACTCCGTTCTTATTTAGTTTTTACCAGATATTTATGAATTTTGATAAATTGTAGAATAGGATGGCATATGGTCAATTTCAGGGTACCGTTTCCCTGTAACAAAATTAATCTCGGTAGTGTGTATCGTTTCCTTCGGACGAAGGGTACGAAACGTCACCTTCTGTCAATTGTTTTTACAGTTTTGCGGCAAAAGCAATAGATGGTAGTTTAGTACCACAACTCCGAGCGTGATAGAACCACATCTTGAAATTAGGTGCAACAATAGTATATTGCGTAACGAGGGCCGAAAGGGAACAATTTGACGAGCATGAAGTATCACAGGAGTGAAATCATAGCCGCAACCCGTGTCATGCATAGCATTGTTTCATCATATCGATGATCGAAATTTGACTTGAGATGCCTGTGAAGTGGGTGGAAAATCGAGTTTTCTACCCTAGGGAAGAAACCGACAGATTAATGTAAATAGCGGTGTTAAAGACCGCAATTTACATTGGCATGTCACTTTCTTCCCTGTGGTACAATGCTCGATTTTTGAATCTCTCAACAGGCACCGAAATTCGAATTTTCGATTGAGGTATGATGAAAAATGTATTCCAGTGTTTTTACTGTGAACAGATCGTATTCATGAAACGGATGCAAATGTGCCAATACTTAAATGAAAAAAAGCTTTCTCGACCATTGAATGCAACTTCTAGATAAATTGTGTGTTTTATTTTGTTGATTACTTGACATAATGATCAAAATGTTTATCCAAGGAAAAAGCCATTGTTTAATTATAACATTTATCATACTATCAAACATATTTATTGACAAATATTTGTTAACAGTGTCAAAGTAAAAACTTAGTCTATCTATGAATACCGGCTTTTCATTTTTTAACGTATTTCTAAATTTTAAAAAGCATTTAAAACTTTAATCGGCTCTCTTGAAAAATTGGCTAAAAGTTACTTAAACCTGCGTACGGAGATAAAAATAAAACCCTGGAATTGCATGCGGACTGAATCAGAACTGAAGGACTCTGCAGTAGAGCCGTCGATATGTAATTATCTCAATACAAATAAGTGTAAGATAAAAACCATACTTTCTTCGATTACCTAGTTTTCTTTGTTTGATACATTATTTTGGAGAGAAAAAAGTGTGATATATATATTATTCAATCTCTAACTTGATTTATAAAATCGACAGGAAAGTCCGTTGATTGTATTATATTCGGTGGCTTTATAATCTTAAGAATAAATTTATTTCTTGTTGCAGAATTAAGTACGCAGTCCGGCACTTCTGCTTCCGTTTTCACGAGGCCTCTTCTTTCCAGGCTACTAGAACATGGTAAGATTCATTTCGAAACCCACACATAAAAAATCTGCCCGCTGTGTGGTCACTTTCGCATCACGCGCTGCGCGCGCGGCTAGCACTTTT
>CAKNWT010332130.1:0-16446 GCA_932066315.1 Andricus coriarius
TTTTCTTTCAAGATTAGTGTTTTTCCTTAACTCCTCTTAAAACAACTTTTTCGGACGGGCGTTGCAAAAAATAGCGTGTGATACACGTGCGCATAGATGATTGCTAACTCGCGTGATTGCATCATTCGCCTGCGGCTTATGCTGCAAAATTCACACTCGCACACAATCACCTATTTTGCGCACTTGTATCACAAATAACTATTTCGGTTGTTTACAATAATAATCACCATTAATTTAAATTCATATTTTCCACTTTTGGATATTTTATACAAATATTGATTACTCTTGAAATAATAAAAATTTTAAAATATTGTTTCGATCATTTTTAAGCTAAATTGAAGTAAAATTTCTTTCCTACTTTTTTGTCAAACCATATATTTTGAACTAAAAATTTCCAAAAATGTATTATTACTTGTAAGGAAGTATATAAAAATAAACGTTTATAGGATGCCTTCTTATAAAATTGACCCTCTAAATCTATATTATAGTGAAAAGTGAGCCACTCTTGACCTTAGTTGAAATTTCTGCTAAATATCATTCGTATTGTACTATTTCTTTGAATTGTTTTTAACATTGCCCTGCACTTTTAATCAAAACCTCTTAGTTTGTGAATCTTTCTGGGAAGATGTGTTATTCCTTTTCCAAACAGATTGTCATTTGATTGCCAGCGCACGGCAATCAAAATTTTGACCGATTTTAGCCAAGAAAATTCATCAGAGTTCATAAAAACATCAACTGTCAAAATGCAATCTGACTTTGCATTTGCACCTTTGTCACTCTAAGAGAATTATTGGTTAGTGGGCGGAGTATCTAATTAAAACTCAGGTATTGAGGCCCAGATTTCTACCTTTGTATATTGCACCTGTTCTGTTCCTACTCCTTAGGTCTATTTTATAGTAATTCAGAAGTTTCCTAAAAATTACAATGGATTTTAAATGAGGAATTATTACTAAAAACGTTGAAAAAACATTAATGAGTTACAAATGAATCAATGTAGGAGAAGATTCACTTAAAAGAGTCTTTTCAAAAGTAAATATTTCGTGACTAAAACTTAAAATTTCTACCATTTCTTCTGGCATTAAGCGAAAGAAAAAGGATTATTCCTTGATTTGAAAATGTGTAAATATTTGTAACGTGTATAATAAATTTCATTTTTCAAACAATTAATCTACCTATGTAATAATTTATTTAAACAAGTCACTCAGAATTCTTTGGTTTAAAAAATTTGGTAAAACAAGCTTTGTTACTTAAACCATTTTCTTTAAACCAGTTTATTTTTCAAACAATTTTATCTTTTTGAAACAATTCAGTTTCTTTTTAATTTCATTTTTTAAACTATTTTATTTCCTCTGCAATTTAATTTCTTCAAAAAATTTCTTTCAGTCAGTTTTATTTTTTAAACAATTGCATTGCTTGTACAATTTCATTTCTTTAACCATTTTATTTTCTTAACTTTATTTTTTCAACCATTTTATTTTTTTAAACAATTTTATTTCTTCAACATTTTATTTTTTAAACAATCTTATTGTCTTATTGTCAGTCTGTGGGTTAAGACTGATTCAAAAGTTATTAAATTAAATGGGAGAGGGAAACTAATTTACAAAAGGAACAGCAAAGTAATTTAAAAATTGAAGTGAAGGTTTATTGCTAATATTATTTATATTGGAGGTTCACGTCTTATTCTAGCCGTGTGGGTATTGGGATTTTTGAGCTTGAGATGTATCTGGGGGGGGGGGGGGACAGCGAGTGTGGTGGGCGGTGCAGTTGTGGGACAGAGATGGAGACGATGTGCCCGTCGGGAGAAATCCAGGGAGATCCATAGGAAGGGGAGGGGGGTCCCTTGGTTTGGTTCTTCTTCGCTCGGGTGAAGGTAGGAGCGGAAAAACCAGGGAGATGTGGCTTGGGCCGAAGCCCGGGGAAAAGTGGCTCTCGATCTCGCGGACCGTACTTTTATGGGCTTCGCTTCAGTGGCGGCTCAGCACTCGTGACGCAGCCGAGTGGAGGTTTACGAGCGAAGATCGTTTCGTTGATGTCGCTGGGAGGAGGTTTCACGCGATTGGTTCGCTCTCGCCACGCTAAAGTCTACGAGCATAGGACGAACAGCTAAACAGCGCTTGCGCTGTAGGTTGCAATAAAGACTTCAACATTTTTACGGGGCTGTGCCACTCAGTTTCTTCTAAGTCGAATGACAGGCGAGGTTACGATGCCCAGGCGACGAAAGAAAGAATCATTGATTTTTGCCAAATATTATTCGTGGTCATAAATATTATTTATAAACATGAATATAATTTTGCGGATATCAAATTTAATTTCTTCAACCATTTTCTTTTTTCAAATATTTTATTTTTTCAGCCATTTTATATTTTTAAACGATTTTATTTTTTAAACAATTTTATTTCTTTAACAATTTTAATTTGTCAACAATTTAATTTTGTTAAAATAATGGGATAATCATAATGGGATACTGGTACAACCGTTTCATTATATACTTTAATTTAAATGGATTAGGAACGGTACCCTACCCATCCCCGTCTAGTTATTTATGGATTGTCTCCGCCTTTTAGGCACGAAGCTTTTCTTGTTTTTGATAATTATATTATTAATATTAAACTTCAAAATGATCCATTTTTAATTGATCGATTCTTCACTCTATGAAAAACTGTAGTAATTTTTAACTGAAATAACCAATATTTTTGGTCGAAAATAAGCTCCCGAAAAGCAGCATTTTAGCCTTTTGAAGTAAACCCCATCATATTTAAAGCTTAAAAAATACCAGTTCTAATTATTTTTTTGATCAATATATTTCTTTATGCTCATTCTTATATCTTGAATATTAAATTTCCAAAATTTCATTATTTTATTGCTATAATTTATATGTATAATTCAAACATGAAGAAAAATAGAGTTTGTTCTATGTTAAAGTCTAAAAGAAATTGATTAACGATGCGCCCGCTGAATCATTAGTTTAAAAATATTTTTAAATAACACAAGAGTTTTTCCAGTAGAAGATTCAGTTTTCGGGACAGAATAGTCAAAATTCGAAAATATGTTATTATGGATCACCCTACTGGAGAACGACGATGAAGGTAAACATATGTATTTATAAAGAGTCAATCTTGTACCAAAAATATTCTCACATTTAAAATATATCATATAACAGACTGTACAAAATGTATTCTCTACATACGAATACAATCGTGCACACGCGCTGTAAAAAATTACTTTCAAAACAGTCAAATAAGGCAGGGATAAAAAAACCAACATTTTAAAGATTAATGTCATTTATTCTAGTATTTCTGAACAGTAAGGATTAAACAATTTGATTGGAAAAAGGTATAGAAGATCAAATAAATTTGCAAATAACTGAAAATTCAAAATTTAATGTGCTCTTTCACATTAATGTTGATAAATGTTGCTGGAAAATTGGAATACTCATCCATGTCAGGGTTTTTTTTCGAGATGTATTTTTAAAAGTGAAAAACATTGTTCCTTCACTATCCTGAATTAGTTATTTTCTTTGAATAATAAATTAATACAATAGAACATAGTACAGAATAATAAATTCATTATTTCTAGTCTCATCGGAGATAAACTTACAAAAAGTAAAGTATAAAAGAAATAATCATTTTTATTTTTAATTGCTCTGTCGTAAAAATATAATCAATTATAATTACGGCCAGAACTTAAATTTGAAATATCAGTTTTACTTAACGGAAACTTTTTTCACTTCGATTTGTCCATTCAATAGCTAGAATTTAAAATCTCACCTTTTTTACAAACTGCGAATTAACTTCACACTGAATATTGACAGTCGATAAGAACACGAAACCTTTTTTTCTTTTGATGGAATATCAGTTTTAAAATTTTCAAAAGAACCTCCTCCATTTTGTTAATTCAACATTTTTACGAATTTTATGGCGGATTTTGAAAGAAAACAAAAAGTTTTATCAGAATTAATCAGAAAAATTTAAATATGTGTATTGTCTTTAGATACTGGAACACTTCTTAAAAAATTTCGAGAAGTTGTTGATATATTGCGTGTTCAGTTTTATAAATTCAAACGCTTATAACTTTGTCAGTAAGTATTTTCAATTAAATCGATGGAATATTTGTCGTCCACAATCCCTTAAAACAAATCACATTTAGACGTTTTCACTGTTTTTTGCTATTATAAATAAATTGGAAATTAGGGCTATACAAAAACAGCCTGTTTTGTCGTGAGAGTTATTTCTATTCATTGCTTTAAATACGTGTTTCAAAAATGTTTACTAAATCCACAATCTAAGACCCAAATCCTAATAACTCTTGAGATTTCTATTCCGAAAATGAGAAACTTAGGTTTTTGTTTTCCATTTTTCAATTATTATATTCAATTTGTATTATAAGAGTAATTCCTTAAAGTATATATCATTCGAAACAGAATTTCAAGAAACATGCACATTTGTTGTACGTCAGGCAAGAATTCTTTGGCAAATTTTTGGAAACTAAAATTTCGTACAACATTCCTTTGGTGGCTAACGAGAAAATTCAGAAATGAGCCTGAGTCTCGAAGTAGGAAGGTTTTCTTGAGAGTGGTACCAGTTGAGACTTACATTTGGTGTAGGAATTGGGACCTTAGGTAGTAACCTCAGATTCACTAGCCCCAGAACTCGCCGGGGTGAGGTGAAGGGTGAATATTATTATAAAAAGGATTAGGAAGCTCATTTTTCTCTCAGGCTTAGGATGATAACAGCCCAATATGTCAAAGGCATTTTTGTGAAAAGTTTTTGTGTGCATTTTTGTGAATGATTTTTTCTTCAATATACTGCACGGGGATATTCCGGTATAAATCATCCGTCACGGATGCATTGTTGTAATGCAATCAAGTAATCTGTAAGAGCAGTATATCTAATTTGACATATTGGACAAAGCCTCGTTTTTTACCCGACCATTCACGGGCTGGGTTACAGACAAGTGCGTGATAGGGGGACCTGCAGCTTAAGGTGGAATTCGAATCACCAGAAGCTGCTCTAATGTCTAACGTGAAGTCCGAGCGCCTAACCGCCGTAGCCACTGGGGCTCTTAAATAACTTATTTGTATCTTTTTTTGAAACTTTTTCTCGAATTTTAATTAATTTAATACAATATTTAAAATCTCTTGCGACGGGGATGTAGTAGGCACAAAATTCGGAGCATGATGTAATTTGAAGTTCATCTGTCACCGTTGTAGTTCTTACACAGCGTCCAAGTGTGTTGAAGATGACATCAGTCACCTCTGGATGCTTTTTTAGAGATACTATTTTTTCAAACTTTTTCTCGGGTGAACCCGGATTTTCATCATCAACCACGGACTAAGTCACAAAAAAAACTAAACCTCTGCCCTGCCCCTGACTGATTCTGGCCATCTACCTCTGGAATCTGTAGTAATATTGGATCATCATGAGGTAGCGCAAGAACATCAATAGCATAAATATGTCGTATTGCTTCACCAGTCGCTCTTGATCTTGCGGTGCAGCTTCATGTAGCTGATGTTCATTATCGACGTAGCTAAAATGTTAGAACTAGTATTTGAAAAGAGATTGGAATGATAACATATGGAGATTCTTGCCATTACTTTTGGTTAGGAGTTTATGGTATATTTGAAATCAGTTATATTCAACTATTGTGAAGTAGCCTCGGTGGCTGAGACAATAGAGCGCTAGCCGGCTGTGCGATAAGACTGGGGTTCGGTCCCTGAGCCGGTACAAATGAAAATTTGTCTACGTACTTTTACACGGGCTTTGGTGGTTCGGAACCCACCTTAAACTGTAGGTCCCTTGAAAAGAGGCTATTTACTTTCCAGGGTATGGGCTGGATGTCGAGGGGACTAGCCTTGGGGATCACTAGTGGACTTCGACAAGACTCAGAAATGAGTTAGCGATTTCCTTGAATAGAGGCTCCATGCCGAGGGGACGATTTCGAGTAATAAAAACGGGTGTGCCACAATATGCTTTATAACTTGAGCGCCCGGGGAGACCTCACGGGATCCCCCACCCACATTAAAAACAAAAACTATTGTGAATGAACATTTTAAATTAAGAACTTCTGTAATGAAAACTAAAATGGTTGTTATATTACACGGTGGAGTTGAACCAAATTATATGAGAGTTCCAAATAAATGGGATATACTGATTGTTTGTGGTCCGAAATAATGCAATTTTATTATGGTTAAAAAATATACATTGCTATAATAATTGGTAACATCCTTTAAAATAAGGAAATTTTCTTTACCATTTTCACAATCTTTTTAAATTTTTTGCAAAATCATAGGAAAATTATATTTATATCTTAAAAACAAACTGATAATTCTTATTACCCTGCTTCTTATATCTCAGAATCTATTTCTAGCTAGAATTTAATTTTTGAAAAACTTTTAAGAAGCAAATGGTTATTCGAATTGTGTATTCTGTATTAAAAATGATTCCGCCCCCTCAAATGGAAAAACTTTTCCACTTCTGAAAGTGATTAGGTACTTTGTTAAATAAAAACGTTTTTCCCCATACTATATTGTACAATATTAGTTTAATATGTATAATAGTTTATCATTAGAACATATAAAATTTACTCCTTTTTATAATAAGTTTTTCAATTGACTCATATTAGTATTAACTTCTCAATTATTGAAAAGTATTTAGGCTCTAATCACAAAATTGTGAAATTTCTAATTATAAAAAATAAGAAATTTACTTTTCATAGAAAAAAACCAATAAAAGCTTTCTATCGAAACCAGCTGATTACTTCACTCATTTATAAGAGCATACCTGAAGAATAGCAGTACAGACTCAGATAACCACCATTTTGATCGAAAATGTTGTTATTGCATAAAAAATTCTAAAAAAATCAATTACACATTGTGCTAGAATGATTGTTTTGAAATATCATTTAATTATCATTCACAATTCTTAATAAGATTTTCGTTCAAATTTTAACGTAGATTAAAAATAATCTTTCATCAGTGATATTGTTGTGCGTAAAAATAGTAATTAAGACTATTTAGAGCTAATCAATTCCAACAGATTGGAATTGTGGTACTTTATGCAAGTTTTACAGAGATATCTTACAATTCGTCGTATCATACGAACAGACTGCCGCACTGGGCCTTTAATGTAGTTTATATAAGCGAAAATAAAATATGAAAGCGAAAGCGCTAGTGAAAGTGAAAGGGAAAAATGATGTAGATGTTTACGTATTCGGATAGGCGTAACAGTCCTCCTTTTGAACTGCTTTAAGTCCCTAAAAATTATATTATAACCCTTTTAGGTCGAAGTTCAATATCGGGTTGCAAAAGTGGTTGAACTGTGGTACTATAGTTCACAACATGAGCTGGTGTTGTAAGGGATGTTTTAACGCAGAAGAAACATAGTTTTCTAGGAACGCAATTCTTTATACAATCTATTGTTCCCCATTTGTGCATTAGGTACAATGTTCCTAAAGCTAGGGCTACATATCCTAAATAATGTAACCAATCTAAACCTGTTTCTTTCCAAGTCTTTAAACGTCTGCGTGTAGCAATATTTGCTAATATATTCTCTGTATTGTCGAGGCTAAGTCGTGCTTGTCTAAGGTCATTATTAGATATTTGTTTAGGCAGTTGAATTAATTTGTTAAGTAAGACAAGGGTATCATGTTGATCAAAGTTCGCTTTGTAGGTTACATTGAACCATTCATTAAAGTGCCGTTCTATTTCAGTATTTAAATGTAATATGTATTTTACCCTACTAATCTAATATGTATTTTTATTATGATAGTTACCTACTATCAAAATGGGGTGAACTATTTCTTTAGTTTTAACGCAATCTTTACATGAGAAGTCTAAAGTTAATTTGCCCTTAGATATTATAACGTAACCGTTGAGTATTGGTATAAATGTTTCCTTGTGCAGTACGTAAGGTGAGTGATTATAGTTTAAATTTTCATATCTTTTGAAAATGCTAGACTCGCAGGTGTTTGTATCAATTAGCTTGATATTAGGTTGTCGACGTTTAAAAATGTTGTATTCTGCTACCTGTCTACAATCCTGGAGTCAAGGTGTCGTTAGGGATATAGGAGTCTCGATATTTTATAACATAGTCGTAATTGGGTACTATGGACATTTAGACGTTGTGGATCTTTTCAGGTACTGGGATAATATGTTAAAGGGAACCTTCTTCTTTTTCTAGGACTGGGATTATGATCACGTGTGTTAAAATATCTCTCAATACAGCAACTTTAATTTCGCTGATGTCGATTAAGTGTTGGTAGTTATCTTTCGCGTAATCGAAATGGTAACGAGTTCTGTGTATGGTCTCGAACACTTGGATGGTGTTCTTCATTATCGCAGGCATCAAGATCTGAGGGTATATAATACCGTATTTACCATTGGAGATGGCATTGATGGTGGTGTCTATATCTTCTGTTATTCCATCGATCATAACCGCATCTATTAGTAGTTTAGAGATTGCATACTTACTTTTCATAGCGTCATTTAAGCCGCTGGTTAATCTTACTTCCACTTCCTTGTTTTTATTATTAAGTGAACTGGTGGAAGGGGTATCAAGGGTCGCCAACAAAATTGTCGAGACCTCTTCTCACTCTAGGTTTTTCTAAGAGGTTCTTGAGAATATTATTTCTATCTACCAATCTGTTGAACCTAGACCTTATTATTCGCATGTCAGTACAGTTAATTTTGCAAACTGTTTCTGCTAAACTTATTGTTATAATCACGGTTTCAATACGCTCGTTCATAGACGTGATGTTAATTCCTACTATCAGTTTCCATGTCTCGTGAAAGAGATGGACTTTCGCTATTTCCTCTACAAAGATGTTTCCGTTAATAGAAGTTAGGGTGTAAGTAGCTACAGTCATGTTGACTATTCCCAGGAGTAGCAGAATCAGTGTTTTTTATCTGAATCTCTAAATTTTTGTTATCAAAAATTTTATTTATCCTATAAGGGCCTTTCCAAGGCGGGTCGAGCTTATTAGCTTTAGGTTGACGTAGGACTTTTACCAGTTATCCTATTTTGTAAGCAGGGAGGACCCGAGTGATGTTCTTATCGAGTCTGTCTTTGGTTTTTTGAAGTTCTAATTCAATTCAATATCTAGCTTTTCGTAGATTCAAATCATGTCTGTCCTATTTTTTAACAGATTTTGAAGGGTTAAAGTTGGAGAAGTTGGTATTGAAGAGGGAATGTTTGGTTCTCTTCTGAAAATGAGTTCAAAAGGTGAAAATCCTGATGTTTGATTTTTCATAGTATTGATTGCAAAGTTCACGTGTTTTAAATTATCGTCCCATTCCTTGTGGTTGTCGGCGGTTGCAGTTTTAATCAGATTCGTTAGAGTTGAATGCATGCGTTCAATATTACCGTTCCACTGGGGGTGAAAAGAAGTGGATTTAACGTGTTGTATGTTTAAAGCCTCTTCGAATTGCTGAATTAATTCAGAAATGAAATTTCTTCCTTGAACTGTAAGGATTGTTTTTGGTGCTCCAAACACGTATATATAATGTTCATATAATCCAGTTAATATAGATTCAGAAGTTTCATTTGGAAGTGGGATCAAAATTGTGTATCTCGTTAATCTATCCTGCTAACTCAAAATATACTTATTTTCTCTTATTGTTTCGGGTAAAGGGCCATATATGTATATCAAGTGCAATTTTATCGTTAGGTGCTTGTGTAATATCAGGAATAATTGCTTCTGCTTAGTTTCTTAAACGGGTGGTTTTGTTTAATTAGCATATAGGACATTTTTTAACATAATCAATTACTTCTTTATCCATTCCGGGCCATTGTACTATTTTTCTACTGTATTTTTCCCTCAAGGTGGTTTTGGTGAGCTTCTTTCATAACAGTCTTCTTTTCTTCTTTGGTCAATTCACGAGTGTTATTAATTCTTGAATAAACTCTTTCTCTAGAATTCTAATAAGTGGATCTCCAATTATAAACCGTACGATAGTAAATTTCTTATTCACTGCCTCTTGAGTTACTTGTTTAAAATAATTTAGCCATTTTTCTTCATTGAAAGGAGATAAGTCTTCTTTAGTTATATTTCTCCAGAGTTTAAGATAAGAATTTGGTATAGTCTTAATTTTTCTTTGTCGTGGTTTCAATCTCTATGTAGTGAAATGCTCGTAAAAAGCTTTTTGCTCTAATTCTGAGTCATCATCAGTTTCCGTTTCAGTCTCTATTTCGGTTACTGTTTCCTCTTCAGTTAAATTCTCGTTCGAGGTAACGTAAGGATTTGATATGGCTTGTTCTGAAATATTATTTACTGGAAAGTCTGGATAAGCAATCTGCAACTTTATTTTATTTTCCTTTTATATATTCTATTTCATATTGATATTCTTCTAATCGAAGTCTTCAACGAAGAAGTCTTGAACTGGGATCTTTAACGTTGTGTAGCCACATCAAAGCCTTGTGGTCCGTCTGAATTTTAAACTTTTTACCAAGAAGATATTGTCTTACTCTTTTAAGGGCCCAAACAATTGCCAGGAGTTCTTTTTCGCTAGTTGTGTAATTTTCTTCAGCTATGTTTAAAGTTCTGGAAGCGAAAAGACAAGAATGTCCATCTTGAGATAATACGGCTCCTAAGCCTAGGTTTGAAGCGTCTGTAGTAAGTGTGAATTGCTGGTTAAAATCAGGAAATCGAAGAACTGGTACTGATATCAAGGCTGATTTTAAATCAAACAATGCCCCCTGAAACGGCCAATATAGCGGGACTCCAATGTATGTGAGAACTTGCAGCGCCGCGTGCTGTTACGCGTGGACGGCTCCATGCGTGAGCGCGCAGTTATTCGTTTTTTCTTCAGCAGGATATGAATTTGAGCAAAAGTGAGCACCCCTGCGTCAAAGTAGTCATCTCAGGGAACCCACCGGTACCTTACTTTTTTGGATGTGAAGGGGAATGCCGGGGAAAGAAGTTTCGGCAGCTGGCGTTGCGGGGAAAAATCGAATATTTTGTGAATAAAACATGTGAATTTTAAAATTTTAGACCAGTTTTGTAGCTTCTTCGGCATTTCCTGCATTTATTAATGCAAACTGAATTCAAAAAAACCAAAAACCGATTGCTTTTCGATAAATATCATAAAATTGAATCCCTTCTTTTTAGACACCAAGTATAGAAAATCAAGTTTCATTTTTCAACTTTGACTATTTTTTAACGAAATACAGGGCATCTGATTGATAAGAAACTCCAAATCCGGATACTTCAAGGTATCTGAAAGTCGAAAATATATTTAATTGACTCTAGTTCAAACCTTGACTTTTGGCCAAAAAAGTGCGATCGTGGCCCACTGTGCAGCCCAAGGAATGATTGTACATCTTTCACTGTGTTTTATTTCTTAAAATCTTGAATTGCTTGAATTTTAGCAGGATTAGGTTTAAGTCCTTCTGCTGTGATGAGATGTCCTAAATATTAAATTTCAGGTTTTAAGAATTCACATTTTGTTGGTTCAAGCCGTATTCCTAATTTTTGAATCCTTTGGAAGACTAATTGTAAATTATTGCTGTGTTCCTCAAGAGTACTGCCAAAAACAACAATGTCATCGATGTATACGAAACAATTCTTTCCGATTAGGTCTCGAAAAGCGTTTTCCGTCATACGTTGAAACGTTGCAGGTGCATTCTTCAGACCGAAAGGCATTCTGTTGTACTCAAAATGTTCTCTGTCTGTCGAAAATGCAGTTACTCTTTTGCTTGCTTCGGCCACTGCAATTTTGTGAAAGCCAGCACTAAGGTCAAGGGCTGAAAAGGAACTTTGCTCGTCCTAATTGGACAAGGATGTCATCGATTACTGGTTAAAGGATATGCGTCTTGATCCGTGTCTTTTTTCAGCTGTCTATAATCTATAACCATTTTCAGTTTGCCTCCTTTCTTAGGTACTACCCAAATAGTTGAATTGAATGGAGAGTTGGAAGGTCTGATTATATTCTTGCGGAGAAGTGTTTCTGTTTCTTCTTCAACAAACTCTTTATGTTTATGAGGAAGCTTATGGGACCTGAGGTTGATAATTTTACCTGTGTTCAATATGATTTCGTGCTCTGCTAGATCGGTACATGGGAGTGGCTCGAGGTCAAGCGAAAAGATTTCTTGATATAAAACGATTATTTTTTGTATTTTTTCTCTAGTAGGTTTATCCAAATGTTTAATATGGATGTTTCGAAGAACTACTGTAATGCGGTTGTTAAAATACTTCAGTTCTTTATCCCCTTTTTCTGAAATCTTCACGTCTCGGGAAGTTATTTTAGAAATTCCTGTATAATTAATATCCGTAGGTAATTCTAATGGTTGTCTGGAATAATTAAAAATAGGTCAACGGCCATACCACGCTGGAAGCACCAGTTCCCGTTAGATCACTGAAGTTAAGCAGTGTTGGGCGCGGTTAGTACTTGGATGGGTGACCATCTGATACTACTGCGTTGCTGTTGGCGGTCGTGGGTGTGGTGAGCCCACACTTGTAGTTATTTACTACAAGAAACTATCCACCTAAAAAACACTACCCGAATCGGGTAGTGTCACGCTTACCCCTAGAGGCTCGCCGAAAGGGAAATAGCTTAATGATATACAGGTAAATCAATCTTGTTGTTATTGATACTGTATTGGCGAAAAAAACTACCACCGCGGGCTTGGGGGCGTTGCTGCATGAAAACAAACATGGCTGCCGCAGGGCTACGGCGTTCACGTATTTACTGTTGATCTGAGTAGGACTTTTCAAATTACGTTATATCAAAGTGCTGCAAATGCTTTTATTGCCGTTAAAAACGTTGTGTGACTACGCCGTTGCAACGCCGTCAACTAGAAATATGATCGAAGGCGAAAGAGTTATTGATTCTGGCTTTATAATAGTGTGTGGAACAACTGCCAAAGTTGCCGAACAAATCCACTTGTTTTCGTTGTGCTTGCGTACGAGTGGATTGGCATCAAAACCACATACAATTACGGGAAAATTAGCTATGCAGTTTGATAATTATCACGACAGTGAAATTGACAAGAAAGTGCTAGTTACTGTTATGGACTGTAGTTGCAAAGCTGGTACGAGTCATTGTTGCAAACACATCGTGGCCACATTATATTGCAATCGGTATGTAAGACTATTTAATTAAAAAATCATGGTAAAGCATTGTTATCTAATTCATCGTAATGATATTTGCAGAAAGGATTTGAATACTCTACAAGCACTTTCTTCAACAGACACAAAATGTTTGTGGAAATTTTATAAACAACCTGTATTGGAACTGTACGAAGCTCTGCCTCTAAGAACATTCTGCTGTGTGAAAGTTGACAGATTACCTGCTTTGCCTGCCAGTGCTTTGTTTGAATTGAGATGCAATTTTATAAAATGTGAAAGTGAGACAGCTATTGCAAAATACAGGTAGGAAAACCCGTTATTTATTGTAATTCATTGAACCAACTGTTATTTTGTTTACACTTTCAGCAATCGTAAAATAAAATCTATTATTACAAATGTCCAAAGAAGTGTTCTTCCACCAAAAGTTTTATGTGCATCTAACGATAACCATAATAATATTAAACGCAATATTCAAAATAATAAGAATTCATTACAATTGGATTCTACTAACAAAAAGTTGAATTCAGAAAATCTCAAGAAGAGTACTGAAGACACTGTATTTATATCAAATTTCGTAGATAATTTTTTACCTCAGCTAATTGATAACGCAGAAAAGTCAAAATCTGTAAAAGCATTGAGTGAAATACAATTACCTCTAAAAAGCTGCTGCCAAAGTGTTTTTGATAAAACAATCAAATGTACAAATGTGATAAAAGCAGCAGAAGAGACTTTTAGTAATAAATGTATGGGGAAGAAACAAAGGCAATACAGAATTACTGGTAGTAGGTATGTACTGTTTACTTGTGTTGTTGTTAGTTATATGATGTATGAGTTAATGAAGAGTAATAATAATTAAGAATGAAATTTCAGATGTTATAATGTTTTTACGTATTCTAAAGGCAATTGGCTTGACAAAGGAAGAAAATATTTCTGGCCCAAAGAAGTGTCAACGCCAGCTATGCGTCATGGGATAAAATATGAACCTGTAGCTCGAGAAGAATATCGTAGCCAAACAAATCAGTGTGTGAGAGAGTGTGGTTTAATTATATCTAAAGATGAACCTTGGATGGCCTACTCTCCAGATGGCATTATTAAAACATTAGATGGTTCAATGAAGTTATTAGAGATAAAATGTCACATGGATCTTCTTGATACTAAAAATGAAAGTTTGGTAAAAAAATGTAAATACTTGAAATTAGTGAATAATGACTTGCAGTTAAAGAAAAAACATGCGTATTACGGTCAAATTCAATTCGGTATGGCTTTGTTAAATGTGAATAGCTGTGATTTCGTCATTTATTCTAATGTATCTAATACTATTAAGATTATTACAGTTCACTTTGATGAAGTTTATGCGAACAATTTATTGAATGTTTTAAAAACAAATTATTTAAAAGAAATGTTACATGTTATTTGTTCATTTTCGCAGAAGGAAAATACAAATTCTGTGCAAAACAATGAGGCGTTAAAAGTTTAAACACACAGTAATATGTAATTATTTATTTCTTCCATTAAGAGATTCAGACTTGTCAACAATCAAGACTGGTTGTACTAGTTAGACATTTTTTATTATTAGCTTTAATGTTTTTTTCCAAAGATCTACGTAAATATCAAATTGTTATTGATAATGTGCAAAGAAAATATGTTTCAGCAGAAGGCAATAAATACAATGTTACGAATATAATAAAGTTTTATCAGCATTATATTTCTTTTTATTTCTATCCAATATACATAATTTTTTTCAAAGTATAACTAGAAAAAAGTTTGAATACATTTATTATAGAGTATCGAATATGAATTTACAGTAGGTCCGATCCATCACCAATAATGATTATTAATATGAAAGGAGAAACAAATTTGTACAATTTTTTAAAGCCAGCAAAATCATTCGAATTTATCGTCAGCAAGTATGGGAGTACCCAAGTTTGCTAATCCACAGCAAATGATGAAAATGTCATCGATGTAATTCACAAAATGCCAGGGTATTTTATTATTCAGAATTCGCAATAATTTAATGCGTTGGTTCATTCTTTCTATATGAACTCTTGCGCAAGCTATATCTTTGTTTTCAACTGAATCTTTTTCTGGTAATTGCTTTTGTTTTCTCAAAAAAGGTGGTCTAATTAACTTGATCCTTTTTTCGGCACATTCATCATCTATTAAAAAACCCTTATCAACCATAACTGCATCTCTTGTACTTTCTAAGTGTTGCAAAATATTTGTTTGGTTAAAAATTGATTTATCTGATGCTCGACCACCAAATGTTTCACTGACAGTAACTATCATACCTCCTGGAGTAACCTCGGTCATGAACTTAACTGTAAGACCACCTTTGTAATGAGAATAAAATTTCAAACAACATTTTAAGCACTTGGGTTGTTGAATTTTGATTTCTGTGCAATCCAAAACTGAAGTCGTATCTTCATACTTTTTAAAACACTTGGGCATATTCTGCAGTATTTCCTCTTTGGAAACTCGTGTAAGCACTGATTCACAAATTCTACCTAGTTTCTTAACTGTATTGTAAAAAATGTTTCGAATCGTTCCAACAGACACTTGATTGAACATTATGCCAAGAGCACTAAATGATAAATCAAGTTTTAATTTTGCAGTTGTTAAAATGATACATTCCCGAGTACTAAGTATGCACTTTCTTTTCTGAGGATAATATTTTTCCATGGATTTAACAAATTTATCTAATACAGCAAAACTCTTGATGTTGCACATTGTAATTAAGTCTCTTTCAGTTTTAATGAATGAACAGAATGACACAGTCAAATCACCACTTGTGACTTGAGTGCCTTTATCACACTGCATTTTATTTGAACAATTTTTGCAGAATATGCTACTGTTTACTTGATCTTCATGCTTTTGCACATTTTTGGGATTCGTTGCTGGGATTTCGTTGAAAAAATGATCCAATTCACCTATCTCTCCTGCTTCAATACTTTCTTCACAATCTGAATCATGATGGTCTGGTTCACTAATATTTTTCAACATATCAGCAACACAAATATCTGCATCAATAAAATTTCTGAACAAATCTTTATCAAAGCTGCTTTCTTGAATTTTATCATCTGATGACAAAACCATTGATTCACTGCCAATACTAGAATTAATATCAATATTACTCTTGGAACTATTCTGACTTTTTAATGGTTTGGTTTTTAAACTCTCTTTATTTGACGCATTTTGTATATCCTGAATGAGTCTTCTATTGCTCTGTAAAAATGATTGAAAATTATAAATGACAATTTCATTATGGAAAAGCAAATTCAACAGTTTTATCTTACAAGTCGCTTTATTCTTGATATGTTACTTTTTCTCTTGTTCAGAGGAACAGAGACAGGTACTGGAACTGCGTTATTTTTTAGATATCTTCTT
>CAKNWT010332131.1:0-13609 GCA_932066315.1 Andricus coriarius
TTCCTTGAAATTCGTTAAAATGTTATTAATGATCTTTTGAATTAAAAATAACTCAAAATAATTCGCGTAATAAGAATTTAAGCAAAAGCAGACGAAATTTTATAACATTCATAGCAATTCAAGGTAAATTAAAAACATGCAAGTGAATTGAAAACAATTTTTTTATAATAATAAAATAATAAAAAATTTCAATAATTATTTTTTTAATAAAAATTCAAGGGAATTCAAAATTATTGGATAAAAAGTCTAAGAATTCAAGGTGTGTTCACAAGACTTCAAGATGAATTGTACAAAAACTAAAAAAAAATTCCTGGACTTTAGTAGAATGAGTAATTCTGAGAGAATTTAAGTGGATTAAAAAAAAAAGAATTCCTCAACATTTAAAAGAAATGAAAATATTACAAAATCCCATAGAATCTTATGAAATCTGATGTTTCCTAAAATCCTGGAAAATTTATTAAAATATCTTGAAAGCTTTTAAAGTCCCTCAAAATTATTTAAGTCCACGTAAATCTTATAAGACCCCTTGGAATTTTTCAAAATATATGAAGTTTTTTTTGTTCCTATAAAATTGCTCCATATATCTTTCAAAATTCTTCAAAGCCGCATGGAAATGTTATAAAATCCCTTAAAATCATTAAAATCCTTGGAAATCTCTTGAAATTTACTATTATCTTAAAAATACCTTCGAATATTTTAAAATACTCTAGCATATTCGAAAATATTTAAATCCCTTTAAATTATTATAGCCAATGAACAAATTTCTTGAAATCTTTTAAAATACTCTAAAGTATTTTAAATCCCTTAAAATCTTTTGAAATAATTTAAAAAAATACTTTTGATTGAAAAAACGTAAAGGATTGTTGGCCAAATCAGTATGAAATTTTTTATCTTGTTTTTTAACATCCGGGAGTAAATCTACCCTTTTTATAATATGGAAATAAAGAAAAGATACTTTCATAAAATATAACTTGAACCCAGAGGTTCGCTTCACCTTCATCCTCCCTCTAGGAATGGTAAAAAAAAATTATTGCTTTTAGAATCATATTCTTATGCAGCGGAAACGGAATTCCGTACAGTCGATAAGAACTTATTATAAAAAAACTTGTATATTTTAAAGAAAATATATATATATATATATATTTTTGGGAATTGAGAGACTCAAATTTAAATGAATTCAGATTTACATTTCGAAAATAATAACATTTCAAAAGGTTAGAAATAGAATATTTTCAACCTAAAATTAAAAAAAATTAAGTGTTTAAAATTTAAAGAAACTGAAATTGCATTGATTCTAGTTAAACGCGTTTAAAAATTCGATAATTTAAAATTTAAACCTTTTGAATTTACATAATTTTTAATTCAAAGCGATTAAAATTTTTAATTGAAAACTAAATTGAATATTTTAATTTGAAGCTTCTAAAATTCTAGAAATTTAAATTGCTAATACATAAAAAAATTATTATTTAACATTAAAATTGATTACACAAAATTTGCTAAGATCAAAAATTAAATTGACTGTTATTTACAGCGTTCAAAACGGAAAATTTTTTCTAAGATTAAATTATTCTGAAAAAACGTTAGACCTAAAAATTAATTTTATTTCGCAAATATGAAAATATAAAAATTTATAATACGGAACGTTGAAAATTAAACAAGTCCAAACTTTATTAAAAAAAAAAATGTAGTCACTTAGAATTCTTACAAAATAATCTTTTTTATACTCTAAGCATTTAAAATTTCAATTGAAAAATTAGAATTGATGAAAGTGACAAATTTAAAATTTAGCGTCAAACATGAAAATTTAGAACTCTGAAATTTTAATAATTAAAAAGTAAAGAATTACCGTGCTGTCAACTTCAGGTAGCTTAATCTTTATCTATTTGGATTTTAAACCACACAATTTTTAGCGTTTTTCAGAGTTTGCAATGCTGAATATTTTGAAAAATTTTCAAATGAATAATATTTTGTTTTTCAATCCTAATTCAAAATCCTCAAATTTTTAAGGCAATTTGGAGCTGAACTAAATTAAGGGTATTCAAATCTAAAATTATTTAATTTAAAAACTGATTGATCTTTTCTTGAAATTTTTATATTCCTTAAGATTCATCATTTGAATTAAAAATTAATCCCTTTGGTTGAAAATTTGAAAATTTTGCTAAAAAATTGTATTTTTTTTGGTTAAGAATTAATTTTCTTCGCTGAAAGTGTAAATATTTAATTTTTGGTTGATAACTGATCTTTTCGGATTGAAAATTCGTCTTTTTTTGTTGAATTCAACTGTTTTCGGTTTAAAATAAAAAAATTTCTTTGTTGAAACATTAACAATTACATATTTAATTGAGAATTTATTTTTTTTTGTTTTGTTGAAGATTCAACTTTATTGTAGAACATTTGACTCCTTGGCTTGAAAATTAAATAATTTGGTAAAAAATTATACTTTTTCGTTAAAAATCAACTATTTTGTTGAAAAATCATATTTTTGGTTGAAAACTTAACTCGTTTGGTAAAAAATTAAACTATCTGGTTAAAATTTAAACTATATATCTGAAAATTCAACTACTTTGTTTATTATTTATCATTATCTGTTTGGGTAGAAAACTAATCTTGTTTGTTGAAAATTCATTATTTTGATTGAGCATTCAACAATTTTTTTGAAAATTCATATTTTTTGGTTGAATTTAAATGTCTTTTATTTTAAATTTAAATCTTTTCTTGCTGTTCTCGAATTAATAACTATTACATGTTTCGTTAAAAAAAAAAAAAAAAAAATTTTTTTTGAAAAATTAACTGCTTTCTATGAAGTTTAACGATTTTCTGACAAAATTATTCATTTTTTGTTGACGATGCAGCATTTTAGTTGGAAATTAAACTATTTGTTCGTAAATTAACTTGTTTTTTGGGAATTATTATTTTCGAGTTGACGATTCAACTGTTTTGTGGGAAATAAATCTGTTTGTCTTTGCATGAATCTTTTTTGTTTGGAAAATTCAAGAATGTGGTAGAAAATTAAACTATTTGGTTGAAACTTAATATATTTATTTGAAAATTTCACTATTTTGTTGAAAATTCGTTTGTTTTTGTTAGAAATTATTTTCTTTATCCTAAATTATTAGTATTCCATGTTTGGTTAAAAATAGTTCCTTTATAAATTAAAATTTCAACTGTTTCATTTTTGGTCGAAAATAGATCTTTTTAACTTGAAAATTCAACACTTTCCTTAAAAATTCATTTTGTCAAACTTTAATTTCTTAAGCTGAAAATTCACCTTTCTAATTTAAAAATGCAGCAATTTGGTAAAAAAGCCAACTATATTGTTCAAAGTTTAATCATTTTGTCGAAAATTCCACTGTTTTATTGAAAAATCGTCACTTAATATGTGAACGCTCCCAAAGGAGCCTTTATTTTTACTAGTACAAAAAAGGCCAATAGTAGCCTCATGCGAAAAAATGAGCTATTATAGATAATAATACATATTGACAATTTGAAATTTTAAAAAGGAATTGTAAAATTTCCGATTGACCGGGTCACGACACATCAGACATGTCTCTTCAAACACGAGCTCTATCAAACAACTTTATAGTCTTCCCGATGCATCGTCTGTATCGAACCAAGATACACTTATCGGTAACGTATTGTAATCCCCTGTCATCCCTTTCACTCTTTTTACCCACAAGGGACTCTTTTTTTTACACACTGTCATTCAGAGATTAGGGTCAAATCGATCAGACAGAATGTTTTCTATCTAAAATCCATCCCATCTAGAATCGGAAACCACGAACAAACAGCAAACTCACGCGTCGGCTCAGGAAAGATGAAGTTGGTGAAAAATACTTTCGAGTCGCGCGACAATGAGTTGACGGTACAGCAAAACTTTACCACAATGTTCCATTATGAACGAGCCAAGTTTCGCCAACTGTGAATACCTTGCGTCATTTATCACACGTGGATTAGGAAAGTACACCTACTTTTCAAAATAATTTAAAATAAAAATAAAAAGTAAGAAAAACTAGGAAAACGTTGCGAACTTTGTGGTGAATTTAAGGAAAAGTTTGTCCTCGGGGAAAATTTTTATGCATGTCAGTGTTATCATTCGGGTAACTTAGGAACTTTCAAGCATTTTAGTTTATGAGCAACACTTACTTCAGTTTGAAAATATTAACATAGAGCTTTTTTGTGGACTACATTCGTAGTATAAGAGTCTACTCGAGTTAGAGTAAGGACAATTGATCTTAGCAAACACCTCAATGATGATAAGAAGATCCTTTCTTGTCAATCTTTCGAGAGACAAATGATATTCTAATCAGAAAACCAAAATCCAAAGTTGAAAATATGTTTTTAGTAAAATTAAAGAACCATATATATTGCAGTTAAAAGAAACGATAGTCTCAAATTTTCTTCTCGAGTTAGTTTAGTGGAAAACACTTTATAGTTGTTGGTATTCTTTCGACGATGTTAAAAGGTAGTGCAGTCCATCAATTTAAACTTAGGGACACATTGGAAATCGTTTATGAAAAAAAATGTTCAAGAAAAATATAAAAAGAAGTTATTTTTGTAAGAGGAGATAGAACAAGTGTTCCGTTCCATGTTGATGGTGAACATCAATAGGATCTTCCGCTCACATTGATGGTTACCATCGAGAGGATGTTAACCGTCAATAATAAACGGAAAGCTTGCTCTGTCTATTCTTATAAAAATTAATTTTTTTAAGTCTCTTTTGTTAAACAATTTTCAATATGTACTTTATTTCTTATTAATAGACTGCACCTTTCAAGATGGTTAAATTGAGAATACTAACAACTACAGTGTCTTCCACAGAACCTCGAGAATATAATTTGAGAGTACTGTTTCTTGAAACCGTGACATATTTGCTTCTTTAATTTTACTAAGAACTTATTTTTGACTTTTGGATTTTTGTTTCCTCATATCTCGAATCCTTAACAATAAAGGATCTTCTTAACATCATAGAGGTATTTGTCTGGTCTGAAGCATATCAGTGTTATCACTCAGGTAACTTGGGAACTCTGGAACACTTTAATTCATTTGCAACAATTAATTTAGTTTAAAAATAATAACATAGAGCCTTTTTTGGTGGACGACATTCGTAGTAGTAAGAGTCGATTTGTGTCAGACTAAGGACAATTTATCTTAGAGAGACACTTAAATAATTTAGTTATTATGTAATTTTATGTTTTATAAAAAGTGTGAAAGGTATGAAAATCACATACTGCAGACCAGGAAAAACCTCAAGGATGATAAGAAGATCCTTTATCAATAAAATTTTGTGAAACAAATGATCTAATGAGAAAACAAAAATATAGAGTCAAAAATATGTCTCTAGTAAAATTAAAGAACCCAATATATCGCAGTGGAAAGAAAACATATTCTCAAATTCTGTTCTCGAGTTAGTTCTGTGGAAAACATTGTAGCTGTTAGTATTCTTTTGACCAAGTTAAAAGGTACAGCAGTCCATCAATAAAAAAGTAAGGACACATTAAAAATTGTTTAAGAAAATAGATGTCAAAAAGTTTAATTTTTTAAGATGAGACATAACAAGCATTCTGTTTCATATTGATGATGGAGTTCGAGAGGATGTTAGCAATCAATATGGGGCAAAAAACATGCTCTATGTCCTTTTACAAAATTAACTTGTTTTACATCTATTTTGATAAACAATTTTCAATGTGTACTTTATTTTTGATTGCTATAATGCACTACCTTTCAACATGGTCAAATTCAGAATACTAACAACCACAGTGTTTTTCACAGAACTAACTCGAGAGGAAAATTTGAGAGTATGGTTTCTTGCAACTGCGACAAATTGACTTCTTTAATTTTATCAAGAACTTTTTTTTTAAATTTTCGATTTTTGTTGCCTGATAAGGAGAACCTTTGTCTGTCGAAACATTAGCAATAAAGTATCTCCCAAACTTCATTGATGTATTTTTCTGGTCTGAAGCATATCAGTGTTATTATTCGGATAACTTAGGAACTCTGGAACACATAAATTTATGAGCAACAATTATTCCAGCTGAAAAATATTAACATAAGGCATTTTGTTGGCTGGACTACATTCTTAGTGGCAGAGTAGCTATGAGCCAGACTTGAGACGATTGATCTTAGGGAGATATTCAAATAATTTGGTTTTTATGTAATTTTATGTTTTGTGAAAATTGTAATAGGTATAAAAATGACATACTTCAGACCAGAAAAAAACCTCGATAATGATAAGAAGATCCTTTATTGTCGAAGTTTCAAAAGACAAATGCTCTCTTCATCAGAAAGCAAATGTCTAAAGTCAAAAATAAGTCCGTAGTAAAATTAAAGAAGCCAACAGGTTGCAGTTGAAGGAAACCATACTCGCAAATTTTCCACTTTATTTAGTTCTGTGAAAAACACTGTAGTTGTTAGTATTCTAAATTTAACCATCTCAAAAGGTAGCGCAGTCCACCAATAAAAAATAAAGGACAAACTGAAAATTGTTTCACAAAATAGGTATAACAAAAGTTAATTTTGTAAGAGGATACAGAACAAGCGTTCCGCTCCATATTGATGGTGAACATCAAGAGGATGTTCCGCTCCATATTGATGGTTACATGGAGAGGATGTTAGCCATCAATATAGAGCGAAACGCTTTTTCTGTCTACTCTTAAAAAATTAACTTGTTTTACACCTAAATTGTTGAGCAAGTTATAATGTGTCTTTCATTTTTTTATTAATGGCCCTTTCAACATGTTCACATTTAGAATACTAACAACTATAGTGTTTTTTATAGAAGTGACTCAAGTGAGGAGTTTAAGAGTACAGTTTCTTGGAACTTCGACATATTAACTTCTTTAATTTTACTAAAACCTTGTTTTCGACTTTGGATTTTTGTTTCCTGATGAGGAGAGCCTTTGTCTCTCGAAACGTTAGCAATAAAGAATCTTCTAAACATTATTGAGTTATTTTTCTTGTCTGAAGCATATCAGTGTTATCATTCAGGTAATTTAGAAACTCTGGAATACTTTAATTTATGAGCAACAATTACTACAGCTCAATAATATTAACATAAAACTTTTTTGTTTGGTGGATTATCTACTATAGGGTTGCCTCATCTCCTTCAGACCAGGAAAATCCCTCAATAATGATAAGAAGATCCTTTATTGCCAAAGTTTCGAGAAACAAATGCTCTCCTCATCAGGAAACAAAAATTTAATAAGTCCTGAGAGAAATTAAAATGCTTAACAAAATAGATATAACAAAAGGTAATTTTGTAAGAGGATACAGAACAAGCGTGCCGCTCCATATTGATGGTGGTGATCGAGAGGATATTCCGCTAAATATTAATGGTTAACATCGAGATGATGTTAACCATCAATATGGAGCGGAACGCTTGTTCTGACTCTTCTTAAAAAATTAACTTGCATTACACCTAATTTGTTGAACAAGTTTCAATGCATCCTTCATTTGTTATTGATAGACTACACTACCTTTTAACATTGTCTTTAGAGACAGTTGGGACACTATACATATTAATACATTGAAATTAAAATTAATTATTTTAGGTATATTTGTGCTTTTAATTAATGATTATCTACTGTAGGCTTATTATCAACTGTTGGTATATCATCTACTGTAGGTCTCCCCTACTTTAGACCAGGAAAAGGCCTCAATAATGATAAGAAGATCCTTTACTGTAAAATTTTATAAAGACAAATGCTCTCTCATCAGGAAACAAAAATCTAATAAGTCCTTAGTGAAACTAAAAAAAAGGCAATCTGTTGCAGTTGAAAGAAACCATACTCGCGAATTCTCCTCTTGACTCAGTTTTGTTCAAAACACTGTAATTGTTAGTATTCTAAATTTGACCATGTCGAAAGGTAGTGCAGCCCATCAATAAAAAATAAGGGACACATTGAAACTTGTTTAACAAAATAGACGTAATAAAAGTTAATTTTGTAAGAGGAAACGGAACAAGCATCCCGCTCCACATTGATCATGAACATCGAGAGGACCTTCCGCTAAATATTGATGGTTAACATCGAGAGGATGTTAGCCATCAATCTGGATCGGAATACTTGTTCTGTCTCTCCTTACAAAATTAACTTGTTTCACACCTAATTTGTTGAAAAATGTTCAATGTGTCCTTCATTTGTTATTGATGGACTGCACTACCTTTTAACATGGTCTTTAGAGACAGCTTGGACACTATACGCGTTAATGTATTAAAATTAGAATGAATTATTTTAGGTATATTTGTGCTTTTAATTAATGAATATCTACTGTTAACTTATTATCTACTGTAGGCCTATTGTGAACTATAGGCTTATTATCAACTGTAGGGTTATTATCAAATGTAGGCTTAGTATCAACTGTAGGCTTATTATCAGCTGTAGGGTGGTCTCCCCTACTTGAGACCAGGAAAGAGCCTGAATAATGATAAGAAGATCCTTTATTGTCAAAGTTTCGAGAAAAAAAATGCTCTTCTCATCAGAAAACAAAAATCTAATAATTCCTTAGTGAAACTTACAAAAGCCAACATGTTGCAGTTAAAAGAAACCATACTCGCTAATTCTCCTCTTGTGTCAGTTTTGTGAAAAACACTGTAATTATTAGCATTCTAAATTTGACCATGCCTAAAGGTAGTGCAGTCCATCAATAAAAAATTAAGAACACATTGAAAATTGTTTTAAAAAATAGACATAACAAAAGTTAATTTTGTCAGAGGATACAGAACAAACGTTCCGATCCATATTGATGATAAACATCGAGAGGATGTTAGCCATCCATATGGAGCAGAAAACTGGTTCTGCCTCCTCTTACAAAATTAACTTGTTTTACATCTACTTTGCTAAACAACTTTAAATGTGTCCTTTCTTTTTATCGATAGACTGCACTACCTTCTAACATGATCAAATTTAGAATACTGACAACTACAGTGTTTTTCACGAAACTAACTCGAGAGTGGATTTTGAGAATATGGAGTCTTCCAACTGCGACATATTGACTTCTGTAATTTAACTAAGAACTCATTTTTGACTTCGGATATTTGGTTTCTGGTGAGGGAGCCTTTGTTTCTCGAAACGTTGACAAGGAATGGTCTTCTTAAAATCATCGAGGTCTTTTTCTGGTCTGAAGAAAATCAGTGTTATCCATCGGGCAACTTAGGAACTCTGGAACACTTTAATTTATGAGGAACAATTACTTCAGTTTAAAAATATTACCATCGATTATTTTTGTTTGCTGAACACCGTTCATAGTAGTAATGTCGATTTGAGTCAGGCTAGGGACAACTGTTCTTAGGGAAGCATCTAAATAATTGGTCTTTGTATGTAATTTTATATTTTGTAAAAACCATAATGGGTATAAAAATGACATACTTCAGACCAGAAAAAGACCTCGATGCTGTTAAGAAGAGCCTTTATTGACAAAGTTTCGAGCGACAAGTGCTCTCCTCATCAGAAGATAAAAATTCAAAATAAAAAGTATCCTTACTAAAATTAAAAAAGCCATAGCATGTTTACCGATTTTAGAAGTTATCAATCTTTTGGTCTTTGGTTTCCCATCTGTGTACAACAAACACAATATCTGTTTTACGTCTCGCTCTTGCAACCAACATGTCTATAACGTGATATCAGTAAACAGATGAGGAAATCGTAAGAGCGGTGGAGGCAGGTGAGGATGCGAGATAAAGAGAAGAGATCGTGTCGGTATAGGCGCGTGAAGTAGGTGAATAGATCTATATATCTATATCTCGGTCGCGATTGCATTGTTAGCACGAAGCGCATTGTTTGAACGGTGACGCCACGCCTGGGGCGCCCAATCAGCGTTTGCGCTAGCCGTGCCTTATCAAAGATTTCTACAACCCCCGCGGGCCCAGAATGAACCTCAGGATGCTTCTGGTTATGATGGTAGACGTGGTTTGGTTCAATGAACTAGTACCAGAAACAGTAGCAAAAAAAAAAGGGATCAGGGAAAAGGAAAAGGAAAAGCGTCCTTGGAGAGTTGCGAATAACGCTGGAATGACGAAAGTAATTTGAGTTGATCGTGATCGAAGGCACGGAGCTGCATTCATAGAAGCAGGAATGGTTCGACTCTATTCCTCAGGGATTCGTTTAAATATTCCCTTAATTCCAATTCTTCGTGTACGAAATGAACTTCTAGCGAAAAATAATCCTATTTACTTCCTATGCATTGAAATGACTTTCATACAATTTTTTCTCACCTTTTCTCACTCATTGTCTCATTCGAACAATCGTCGGTTCGCTTGTCATGCAAATCTTGGATTATCGCAGATGTTTCTGATTTTCATGTTCTAGAAAAAAGGAATTGGGAAATGCGAGAATAAAAGCGAGAACTCGGTATGCTCGAAGGAGCGCTGTTAAATGCCAGTTACGTTGGTGTCTACCGAAATGAAATGAAATTGCAACCGCCTTTATTCCCTCGTAATGATACGATTCGATTGTCATGCTGATTCTTTCCATCGTGGTGTTAAAACTTTTCTGTTTTTGATCAACCGTGATGCAAAGCGTCAGCGTTATAAAGAATCATTTCAAAAAGCTCAGTTATAGAATTTTTAGTACTTGCTTCAAATCCTATTGAAATTTCGTGTTTTTGTGAACAGTGAATAAAGTAATACTAGTTTCCAGTTGCACGCAAAAATGCGCGCATAGAAAAATGCTCAAACACCATAAGCTGATGCTGAAAGGCGAACGCATTCTTTTCCCAAATCTAAAAAAATTTTCTACATTTTATGACAATTAAACTTGAGCATTCATGAAGCTGTTCCAAAAAAAATTATCTCCTTTTTTACCTATCAAGTTATGCAAAATTTAAAATTTGGAAAAGGTTTAGAGGAAAAATGGAGAACATCAAAATGTTAAATATGGATCAGAATACATCATTTTTCTGCTTGAAACAAATGAATAAGTAAAAAAGAATCCAGCATAGTGGTTCGAAAAGTGGAATTTCCTCATTATTCTAAATTCTTACTCACTGATAATAAAAAAACAGCTCTATATCAAAGTAAATTTAATTTCCTAATGAAAATCTACATAAAGACTTAACAAAACGAAATTTCGTTATTTTTTTAATTTTCTCAACACTGATAGAAAAACAGCAATGCTATGATATAGCCGATTTGATTTTTTAATGCAAATCTACATGCCAAAACCTTCAATTTGAGACAACACCGCAGAAAATCGAACTAAAAGAAAAACTTCCAGCGTCGTGGTCTAAAAACAAAATTTCCTCATTTTATATATTTTTTAGCCACTGATAAGAAACAAACGACACTTTAACATAGGAATTTTTATCTTTTAATCTACATGAACATACAAAATGCTTCAATTTGAGTGATCTTAGAAGACAATCGATTTAAAAGAAAATATTCCAGAATAGTGGTCTAAAAAAATTAATTTTCTTATTTTTGTCGCTTTTGCTTCTCTGATAATAAATCAGTATGACGTAGACAATTTTATTTTTCAATTCACATCTAAATGTCAAGACCTTCAATCTGGACATTCTTTAGTGAAAATCGATCTAAAAGAAAAGACTCCAGACATAGTGGTCTAAAAAATGAAATTTCCTCATTTTTCTCATTTTTCAGTTTAAGATATATTAGGAAGTTTTTAGAAGATTCAAGAGAATAAAACAAAATTTTAGGATGAATCAGAAAATTGTTAATAAAATCATATACGAAATTTCGAAAAATAATATAAAAGATTTTGAAGCCAAAGTTTTCAATTCTTCAAGATTACAAAATGTTATAAAAAATTCCAGTAATTTAAGAAGATATTTAAAGGTTTTGAAAGATTTAAAAATTATTTAAAACTGGTAAAGATTTGAAAGTTTTGTTTTTAAATGTAGATTTTCAAATCTTTGGAAAAAAGAAGCTTTTCAAGAATAAAAAATTTTTGCTTCAGATTATTAGTAAAATTTCAAGTAACTGCAAAATTTAAAACGAATCGTTTAAGTTAAGGAGATATTCTGAAGTTTTAAAAAGACTCAAAAATCATTTTAAACGTGCAAATATTTCTTTAAAATTCAAAAATTAGATCTTTGAATATTTTGATCAAAAAGTTTTGAATCTTTTAAAGGATTGTGAAAGTTAACAAGATAATGCAAAAACTCTCTTAAGATTCCTAGAAAATTTTTTTAATGATCTCATGTTTCAAATATTAATTTCAAGAGAATGTTTAAAAATATTTCAAAACACTTCGAAAGATTTCTCAAATTCTCGAAAAAGAAACCGGAAGATTTTGAAGCAGAATTTTGTTATTTGGAATTTTAAAGCTAGTAAACAGTACATTTTAATTATAAAAATATTTAAATTTTATTTTAGAAAAAACGATAATAATTAGAAATGAACTTAAATTTTCATGTCTCCAATATTAGCTTGGTTTACTTTTTAAAACCTGAACTTTCGCTTGAAGGCTTTCTATGCAAAAACATTCTCAATTCAATTTTCTTACCCTGGGATCTTTTCGAAGACTTGAGTACGTAGTTTGTTAAGCAAGATTTTCAAAGTTTAAAACTCTCATTTACGCAGAAAAATTATTCAGGATGTATATCAGGTAAATCAATAATAAATAAAAATAAATATAGTTAGAAGAAGTTATAGAAAAGATCCAAACAAAGAAAAATGATTTTTCAACCACATAGTGAAAGTTTCAAGCAAAAGGGAATAAATTTTAACCAAATAGTTAAATTTTCAACCTTCAAGGATACATTTTTAATTAAATAGTTGAATTTTCAAACAAAAAAGAGTTAGGAAATAGGATGAATTTTTAATTCAAAAAATATGAATTTTTCAATCAAAAAGACGAATTTTCAACAAAGCGGTAGAATTTTCGAACAAAAAAGATGACATTTTAGCATAATATATAGTTTATGTTTCAAAACAATAATTATGTTTTCAACGAAGCAGTTGAATTTTTAACCACATAGTGGAATTTTCGACACATGAAGATGAATTTTCAACCAAATAGTTGAATTTTTGAGCCAAAAAAAAACGAATTTTCAACTTTCAACCAAACAGTTGGATTTTCAATAATAAAAAAAATTCTCAGCGAAAAACGTAATATTTAATATTTCAACAAAAGAGCTTCAATTTTAAATTAAAAAAGTTGAATCCACAACCAAAATAGAATAATTTTTAACCAAAAAGTTACATCTTTAATAAAAAACAGATAAAAATTCCCACCAAAAGAGATGCAGAAAGAGGGTTTACTTTTTAACCAAAAAATATTTTGTAGTCAGAAGAGAAAAAAATTTTAACCAAATTGTTGAATTTTCAAACTAAAAAGGCAAAATCTCTAGAAAATAGTTAAATTGTCCACCCGAAAATTTTAATTTTGAACCAGAAACGTCATTTTCAACCAAAAAGTTCAATTTTGTACAAAAACAATAGTTTTTTCATCTCAAAAAACAAATTTTCTACAAAACGATCGAAATTTCCAAGCGAAAATGTAAATTTTCAACAAAAACCTAATTTTTAACCAAATGGAATAATTAAAAATTATAAACTATACACTTTTAACGAAAAAGGGAATAGCTAAATAATAGAATAATTTTTAACCAAAAAGTTACATCTTTAATAAAAAACACGTTAATTTTTCAAATAAAG
>CAKNWT010332133.1:0-17392 GCA_932066315.1 Andricus coriarius
TATATATATATATATATATTGTACTAAAGTGTTCAATATGTTATAAAAAATGCATTAATCCAAGCTAATAGATTCAATAATTTAATAACATTGGATGAACAGCTGGATAGTTTTATCTACATGATCCTATTTGAATTTTGCTTTTATCTCTAGTGTTTTTGAAATATAGCATTCGTCTAATTATGGAGGAATTATCTCGAATGGATTTAGCAGGTTATGTTCGCTTACTCCCCAATTTATTTATCCCAGTCTATCCCGCGTCTATCCACATTCCACCTGCATATGTTTCTATCAATCGTTTATCCAGCTTTACTTTATTCTATCTCTTTTCTATCCAGCTATATCTGTTTCTATTTCTATCTTTCTCTATGTCCTTGTCAGTATATTTTTACTTCTTTCTCGTTCTTTCAATTCCCTTTTCTCCATGTCTACATATCCCTAGCATATCCCGTTTATCTTCTTCGACCTCTGCCAATATAGTTATAATACTATCCCTTTCAAGCCTCAGTTCTATATCCTTCGCCTATTTCCGTCTATCCTTTTGTATCTCTTTGTCATTCCAGATTCACACCTGTCTTTCTAAATTCTTATCAGTGAAAATGCACTGCTTCCTAGTTTTTATTTAACTAAAAGTCAGTAACGTACTTTTGGCTATTTGCCAACCCTTTCCTATATCTCAGTTGTTCCTTTTTTGTCTGTCTACGTCTATTACTTTCTATCTCTTTGCCGATTCCTGTGTTTTTCTATGTGCTTCTATCCATTGTTTATGAGTGAGTCGTGTAGTCGATGTTATTTATTCATTTTTTGAACTACTGGTCCTTTATTTTTTGGTTGCTAAAAGCTTTCGCTCTTCGACGAAGAGCGTCTTCAATTTCAAAATACATCATATATACATACTAGCCGTCCTACGTATGCCAAGTCAAATCGAGCCAAATCGATTACTACTTACCCATCGCCCCATACACTTGAAGTTTCCCATAAGATTAACATGTGAGAAATATAAGATGATAAAAAACAAAAAATCTTCAGAACTTTGAAGAACTCCAAAAAATTTGTTGTTGTCAGGATCCGACTTTCTTCGAACGTGATATAGATACGAGTAATTTCTTTGAAAGAAATGGAAGCATTTTTTTGGTCATCCGTTCATTTTTCCAACGTTTCGACACGGCTTTGTGTCTTTTTCAAGGTTGATGTAGAATATAGTTATTTTTAGTGAAGTAAAATTACAGAGGTATAGACCGTCATTATTGATAAAAAGTCAAAATAAAGTCAAAAGTTAATAATTTTTTTTGTTTATAACCTCATGCGGGTTTTGGTTATGTCCATCGAAAACAAATTTACCATTTGAAAAGTTTTTTGTTCGTTTGGCTGTCTTCTTTTGTTTTAGATAAAATGTAGAACTTCAAGTATTTTCATCTCGCTTCTTTTGCGCATGAGGTTATAAACAAAAGTTTTTTAACTTTTCACTCTATTTGGACTTTTTATCAATAATGACGGTTTTTACCTTTGCTCTTTTACTTCGCCAAAAATAACTATATTCTACATCAACAGCCTTGAGAAAGACACAAAGACGCGATGACACGTCGGAAAAATATATCGACACTTTTATCTATTTTTGAAATAAAAGTTTAATCAACACACGAACAGATGAGCAAAAAAATCCTTCCATTTCTTTCAAATAAATTAATCATACATGTGAGAAAATTTGTGTTTTTAATTTTTTAAATCATACTAATGTTTTAGTTTGAGGTGGCTCAGTGGGACAAAAAAAATTTCTAGGGAGAAATCAATTTTCAACCTTCAATATTCTTTTGATTTAGCCGTTGTTTTCTGAATGAAAGATTTTTAAAGTTCAACAAGATTTTTGTCTTTCGACTAATTGTCTTTGGTTAATTTTTTATTCAACAACAAAGTTTTACTTTTTTTTAACTTTTCAGAAGTTCCATTTTATTAAAGATTTTCAGATTGATCAAAGTAGATCTTATGCACGTGCTAAAACTATCCAGAAATATTTTCTAGTTGTTGAAAATAATTATTCTTTAAATTTTGAATTACTTTATAAACAAACTAATTAACAAAAGTTATTTATACTGGATTGAAAATGTTTAAATCTTTGAAGTGCAGAGTTTTGGTATAACATTTGAGAGCAAATAAGGTTTTATTGCAATTACTTGTTAAAAAATTAATAATTATTGTATAGTAGCAAAGAGTTATTGGAAAGACATTCTTTGTTGATTCTTTAAACAACTCAAGTCTAGTCGCTGAAAAATAGCCAAACACTGAATTATTTTATTAAAATTGTTTAAATAATTAATAATTATTGTAAATTTGCGAAGTATATCAGTCACCGGAAAAAACATTCTTGGTTGATTCCATTCAGAAAAATTGAGCCTATTCATTGAATAATAGGCAAGCTCAAAAGTTGTTTGTGAAATTTTTTAAAATAATTAGTAATTGTTGGGAATTTGCCAAGCATCATGTCAAAGAGTAACCGGAAAAACATTCATAGTTGATAACGTGAAAAATTGGGCGTTTCCATTGAAGAATAGGTAAACTCTGAATTTGTTTATGAAAATTGTTTAAATAATAAATATTTCTTGGAAATTTGCAAAGCATCATAGAAAAGAGTATTCGCAAAGGCATTCTTAGTTAATTTTGTAAAAACTTGAGCATTTTCGTTGAAAAAAAGTGAAACTCTAAATTTGTTTATGAAAATTGTTTAAATAATTAATAATTCTTGAGAATTTGAAAAGTATAGTAGGTTGAAAAGTAATTAAGCTGAGAATAAAAATTAGTGAAAAGTAAGGAACAAATATTAAAGTAATCATTAAAAATAAAATTTGTACATCATTTTACAATATCTGAATAAGCGCAGTCCCAGACCGAGGTACACACATAAATATAATATACACTTGATATAATAGAGTTGAACTTAATGTAGAAAAGTTCGCACTTTGGGCAAAATCGAGTGAGAATCACGAGATACGTGACGAGATACACTATCGAGCATGAGATAAATATATTATCGAGCGTGAAGCTCGATAATATATCTTGTTTGACAGCTTCCGTTATATGCCGGAGGGCTAGATACGGGTAAAAGCTACCACGGGGTTCTCATCCAGCCCTTTGACCCTGCTGTCGCGTCGGGGGACCTATTGTTTTGGTCGAGTCGAGCGTTGGCCGTACAGTCTTGTTCAACAAGACGCAAGGTTTGCACTGCGAACCCACTGTAGTACCCATCGTCGCGATACATTAGGAAGGAAAAGAGAGACACTAGGAAATGGAAAAGAAAGGAAATACAGTGCAGGACTAAATATTATGGGGCCCCGTCTGGATTTATGCTAACAATTTAAAATTATTTTACTGTTTGTTTCTTTTTTTGGTTTAAATGTAAATTATTTTATTTATTGTTTAAAAGTCATCTTTCTTTAGAGAAAATTCAATAGTTTGGTGGAAAATTCGCCACATGTGGGGATCTCCGTAGGCGACTCGGGAAATTGTTGGTTGAGAATACTGAACATTAGATGATAGAATATGTTTGAAGAAACACCTACACCTCCAACGAAGAACTGTTTCTCAGTATTTTGGAAGCCCTTAGGTATTTCTATCCCCAATGAATAGCAATGAAGTATTTATAATAACATGGATAAATTCTAAATGAATGAATTTAAAATTAATGGAATTTTAATTCCCGTTTCCATCATATGAAATAATTTACATTAAACAAAAAAAAAAAGAAAGAAACAGTAAAATAATTTCAAATTGTTAGCATAAATCCAGACTTTATTTTCCTTTTCCTAGTGTCTCTCGTTTCCTTCCTAATGTATCGCGTCGATGGGTGCTGCAGAGGATTCGCAATGTAAACCTTGCGTCTTGTTGAACAAGACTGTACGGCCAGCGCTCGACTCAGCCGAAACAATAGGTCCCCCAACGCGACAACATGGTCAAAGGGCTGGATGCGAACCCCGTGGTTGCCTTTACCCCTTGATTTTTAAGAAAACCCGGGATCGATGAAGGGAACAGTTTTGAAGGTACGCGTACGGCAGTTTTTTTTTTTTTTTTTTTTTTTTTTTTTTTTTTTTTTACGAGGGCTGGTGAAAAATGTTCTTATAACACACCGAGAAGGGTCCGCACTTCTCGGTAGTGTGGGGATGCTGATGTCATCACTACAACGATCTTAATATAATATACATAAAGATCTTAATTTGATCATTATAGTGATACCATCAACGACCCACTAAAAAACACCACCCTTTCTCCTTGGCATGATTCCCCCCCGGAACCGCTTTCGCATTACTTCAGGGGGGTGCCGTTCTTTGGCCGTGCCTCTGCCTTCTTCCTTTCTCCCAGCTTGGGCTTCTCCTAGTTAACTGGGCTTCTTGTCGGACCTGCCCAGCTACACTTCTAGCTTGCACGTCCAAGAGGCTTCCTCAACGAGGCTGCCTCTCTGAACGCCAAGCAACTCTTTGTCCCCGGGCGATGGTCTGTCCAAGGCTTATCTTCTTTTGCGGTGGAGAGGTAGCACTGTGGTGTGCTTTCGCACACCGCAGCTTTATGCCCCTCTTTGCCGCATCGCCAACATGATTTGGTCCTATCTGGACCCTCGCAGTTCGCTGCCATGTGGCCGAAGCCTAGGCAGCGATAGCATCTTATAACCTCCGCCTTCTCATGCACACGGCAGGACACCCACCCCACCTTCAGGTGTCCTGCGTGTAGTAGTTGTTTTGCCTGTTCCTCCGTCAGTTCCACGAATGCTTTCAGCGTTCCCCTGAAGGCCCTTTTCGTGAGAGTGTCTTTTATCTGTTGAGGTGATGCTGCTCCAAGGCATTTCTTGACCGCAGCCTCAACCTCCTCCGCAACAGTTGTGGTGTCGAGGTCTAAGACCTCGACCTCAGTGCGAGGGACAAGCTCCCTCACCCTGCCCCCCTTTCCGATGGCCTCTCTGATAGCAGCGGATAGCTTCAATCTGCCTTCCGCTGCAGGTCCTACTTCCACAAGGACCTCGCCATTCCTGGTTTCTCTGACACCCTTAATTTTAACACCAAGGGTGTCAGGTTCCACCTTTCGTTTAAGGTCCTTGAGGACCTCTGCGTAGCTTAGACCCTCGGCAGGTTTTATAATAACCGCCTCGGGTCTAGCTCGCCTCCTTTTCACCTTCTTCTTTCTTGCTTGGGTTACCTGTGTAGGCATCCCTTCCTCGTTTTTCGTGGGCGTTGAGGTCGTCACCGTAGCAGGACGGATCCTCGGCCTCTTGGTCCTCGGCTTAGAGGGACTCTTCTCAACTGGACTCAGGGTGGTCTCCCTCTCTCGCTTCCTATCACGGGGAGTGGGAGCTGCCACGGCTTCTTCCGTCTGAGTCCAGATTTCGTCAGTCTTCTTCGTGGCCTTCTTCTTTCGGGTCATCGCTCTCGTTCGGGCCGTTCGTCCAACATTTTCGATCAAGTCCCTATGAAGCCCTTCGGTCGTCATAGAGTGATCGAGAAGTTCGTCCACGAGTCGCTCCGCTCGTTTCAGCCCGTCCCTAATTGGAAGCCACATGTTCTTCCTAGAGCTTCTGAATTCCGCCTTTTCCTTGATGGTGTCACGCAACTCTTCAAAGAGACTATACGTCTCTGAGAGTTTGGCATCCATGACTGCTATGTCCATCTTATTGACGGACACTTCCACCTCCTCTGTCACGTCCAGAGGACCTCCAAGCTCCTCACACACGCTCCTGTCCAAGTATGTTTGGTCCCCCCTAAAATCCACGGGAGATTGCTACTCCTTTGGGGTATATTGTTTGAAACATACTCACTCATGGCTGGTTTTAATTCGGGGTTCCTTCCCCGAGCTGGTTTTTGTCCGCCCCGGGTATTCGATTTCCCCAGTACCACCGATATCTGGGAGGCGTTCCCCTATCCGCAACCTGGGGAGGCGCCCGATGGAGGAACAGCAAACCCCACACGGGCAAGTATGGCAGTGCGGTGCTAGTTTCAGGTGAAGTCAGCGCGCAAGCCATTTTTTATGAAAAAATTGCAGGGCCCAAAATTTTGGACCTAGAATTCTATTCAGCCCTTAATAAGCCCTTAATTTTGATATGTTGCCGGAATTGGGTGCAGCACTGGTTTCGGATTTATAGGTGTGACGGTGCTAGCTTTATGTAAAGACAATGCGCGAACCATTTTTTATAAAAAATTGCAGAGGACAAAATTTGGGATGTAAAGTTCTTTTCAGCCCTTAACGAGTCTTTAATTTTGGTATCATGCCGGGATTGTGGGCAGCACTGATTTCGGAGTTGTAGGTGTGGCAGTGAACGTCGCGCATGCGGAGAGATGAAGGAGGAGGAGTCAGTCGCTTGCGAGCACTTGAATCGTGTAATGGAATGAGTGCGTTGAGCGTGAGAGTCGGGATTAGCTAGAAACCGGTGAAACTAACTGAGCGAGCGCAATTATAATAAGTGCGGTATTTGTGAGCAATTTCAATTAAGAGTCTTTCTTCATTTTTCGTATGTTAATTTCTATGAGTTTACTAAATAAACTCCATCTATTCCAAAGTGCATCTCTAATTACTAAACGACCTTTCCATCGATATTTGCTATAAAGTCACAGTGCTAATAGATGTTAGTTTCCAATTTTGTAAGTTCGATTCGAGAGGTTCCTACTTGGTAAACATCATTTTTGAAGTCAGCAACAACTGCAAAAATGTTGATAAAATCAAGTTGCCCGCGATCAACTGTTGGAACAAACAAATTAATATATTCACCGACAAAAGTTTGCGGAAATAGTGTTTTAGAAAAAGTGCGCATTGTTTTGCTTCTTTTTTTCTGGCGTATGAAACGATCTTCACGTGTATCAAGCAAGTTTTTTCCCCTAGCAAAAAATTTACAAATGAAGCCGCTTTCTGTTTTTGAGTCAAGAACTACGTCATTAAGGCCATGCGACGAGTGGGTCCCGTGACCGGCTTCCTACCTTACCGACACTTTTTTTATTTGTAAACTTATTTTCACACGAATAGCCCCATCGCACAGTTGTCCGAAACAGCTAAAAAGGCGGAAATAAGTCGAATATATGAAAGTCAGTATTGGTGTATAATTGTGTATTTTGGCACACTTAAATATACAAGGCATCACACACCAACCATATTTTTATCCTTCGTAACTCTGAAGTCCCTTAAAATTCTCATGAACATGACGTATCCACAGCAGCGTTGCGCACTCTGAAGCCACTGTGACTTTGGGTTGTTAAGCCTACCGCGTTTACCTCATTAAGAACCCACAAAGAGCTAACATGTTATATACCAAATTAAAGGATACATTTCGCTTAAAAAAAGTGTTAAGCAAAAAGTTGAATGTAGTCCACTGACTGCTGCTCCAAGACGCCCAAATATACACTACGAAATTCTTATGGAAGCCAACAAACGTCAACTTTGCATTGAATTATTCAAATATGTTACGACATGTCATGGGTGAATCCTAGATAGTATGAGTCTTTAGGTTGTGTACTTCAAGGATCAGTCGGCGTTTTTTGCCCATATGCGCCCCCAAGCGGTATTTATTGATAAAAGTCGGGAATCGCGTCGTCTACCGCGCGCGCTCACCGCTTGAGCAGACATGTGCTGCACAGTGGGCTGAGTCGGGAATTTAGTATTCAAAACCACCTACAGCCTACAATTGTTAACAGATTTTCAAATTTTTTTAGAAGTGATCAGCAATAGACGCATACGAACGTCTATGGATTAGATTTTTTAATTTTTATTACTTTATATTTTTTATATAAATATACAAAGAGCGAAAATGAGACCTTTTTTAATTATTATTTTTTATCTTTAAATAAATAACTTAATTAATCCCATTCTAAATGAAAATGAATACCGAAGTATCTAAGCAATATAAATAATTAACAGGATATCGAATCTAATTGTTATAAACAAATTATATCAACAAAATGTCAACATCCTGGAAATTTTTTTAGCAAAGTATATAAGTAAGTTAAAATTGCTTGATTTCATCAACAGGATCATATTTGATCATAAAAATTTGTTTTGTGGTGTAATTTGTTTATTTCATAAACAAATGCATAATGTAGGCATTTATTGGCAGAATATAATCGTTTTTCTTTCTTAGTACCTTTAAATTATATTATTGGTAATGTTTAGTGATAAAGATTGGTCATTTGATATTATTTGTTTATTTAATAAAGAAATCCATAGTTTGGTTATTTATAGACAGAAAGTAATCGTTTTTCTCTCTAATCGACTTCAAATTAGATAAGAAGTGATGTTTAGTGATAAAGAATTGTCAATCGATATTCTTTATTTATTTTATAAACAAATTTTATGAGCAAATGCATAGTTTGACCATTTATAGATAGAAAGTAACCGTTTTTTTATAATCGTCTTTAATTTATATTAGTGGATATCTTAGTGATGCAGACTTGTCATTCGATATTATTTATTCATTTTATAAACAAATGCATAGTTTGGCAATTTATGGGCCGAAAGTAATTGTTTTTTATTCTTAACGCCTTCAAATTATGTAGGTGGTGGTGTTCAGTTATGAATAATTGTCATTCGATATTATTTATTTTATAAAGAAATTTTATAAACAAATTCATAGTTTGTCCATTTATAGGCAGAAAGTAATCGTTTTTCTTTCTGATTGTCTTCAAATTATATAAGTGATTATGTTTAGTGGTGACGACTTCTCGTTTTATATTATTTGTTTATTTTATAAATAAATTTAATAAGTAAATGCATGAAGAAGAAACCTGTATCTCAGGAAATCATCAAAATGCTTATAACCCCTTATTGGCACTGTGGTTTTCCCGTGATATGTGATATGAAAACATGTATTTCCTGTTATTTTCTACAAACTTTAAATGTGTGCGTTGTTTTTCGCGCTGTGTTAGTAAAAATAAGAAACAAATGGTACAATTCTGTAAATACTTAAAGTTAATTGTTACTTTATTTTATCAATAATTTCTCTTTTCCCATGGTAAGGGATCATACTACACCACATTTGACAATTTACGATGTTGTCATTTACTTTTTTAATAACTCCGATACCCCACGGCATAAGGGAGGCAAACTATGCTACTGGCAATTAAAATTTTGAATTTCTTACCATTTACAACCCACGGTACCAAACAGTTTTTTTTTCAAAGAAACATGTTTATTTTTTTTTTTTATTACGCCACTGCCTTATAAAGGTAACCTACGCTACTGATATTGAAAAATTCAGAATCCCCATATCTCAAAACTCCTAGATACCAAAATTCATCGAAAAATCTTGCTTCTGAGAATTATTTCCGCCTTTTTAGCTATTTCGGGCCACTGTGCATCAAGTTGAAAATTTGGGATAATAAGTAAGAAGCACTAAGAAACGCGGCTCTGGTCCTAAATTTTTTTCATACACTCACCTCCCGCTGGGTGTCCTGCGTCGGGGGCAATTGGACAGAGTGCGAAGGGGATTAGTATCTAGTTTTAACCGGATTTAAAGGGACGAGCGAGCACTCTCACTCACTCACTCTTGGAGCCTCGAGGTCTCGGCGAGCGGTGTGATGAGCATCCAAGGGGGACGTGGGAGGGACGCGGAATCACTCAAGTGTGCAAATAGACACGGTGCGAAAAGTCACAGTGCGCGAGGTGAGTGTAATTATAAAAATTTAGGACCAGAGCCGAGTTTCTTAGTGCTTGTTATTTATTATTTCAAATTTTCAACTCGATGTGGCGATTCGTGTGAAAATAAGTTAACAAATAAAAAAGTGTCGGTAAGGTGGGAAGTCGGTCACGTGACTTACTCGTCGCATGGCCTTAATATGCATTGGCATCGTACGCTTCAGACATAAAACTACATCACATAGTTCCAGAAAACTCAATACACCATATTTTCGTGAAAAAATCACCTTATTCCACATTTGTCCTTTTTAAAAATTATTTTGCTTTGTAAACCCTTTTGTTATATTTGAAGAGTATGCAAGATACGGTACGTTTGGAATAGCAGTATATTGCAGACAAAGTCAATTTAAACATATTCAAGCAAGTAAAAACTTATGTTTATTGGTTAAACATGTTTCTTTAGACTCCAAAGAAACATGTTTAAGCAATAAACGAAAGTTTTTACTTGATTCAGTATGTTTCATACTTGACATTTTAAAAAACAAAACAACAAAAATAGAAATAGCAAGCGGATTTTGAAAAAAATGAATGTCGAGAAATTGTTGTTTAAAATTAGGAGACATGCGATGACATTTTCTTACAAGTATTATCCATCTCTGCAATATAACGGAATTGTAATTAATTGTTTCTCTTCACATTGTTTCAGAATGCAGCGCCGCAGTCCTTGCCAAACGTAATTGCGGATGGAGACATAATAACGACGGCTTTCTGAGTAAAATAAATTTCAACAGTGAGTGATGTATACGAATTTACATAAAATGTTAATTTACTCTTGGAATAAACATTTTTTTTTAAATCTACGGTTGCAAGCAACTTGACAAACATCACTAGGACTCTGGCTCACCGAACATGTATATATGCATATTTCTTTTAGACAATCGCTTCTATTTCCATATTTTACTAATTGTTACATTTCCAGTTCGTTGATTTTGTGCAGATAAAAAATTGGAACCAACGTAATATTTCAGAAAACCGAGTATAATTTAATAGATCGACTATAATCTAATAGATAAATTCAGTCCTAATGTAAGGATAGCGATTTCAGTTTGTAACAAAAATTTCGTGAATGTTGAGAACCCCTTGTAAATTGGTGTACAAGAAATCAGTTCCCTTGTTTAAGACACTGATTTATAATTTATTTTGAACTACGCGCTGGGTATTATTATTAATTTAATTATATAGTTCTAGACTTCTAAGTTTAAGTTACTCTACACAGATCATTGTCAAATAATTGATTCTGTAGATACAACTTGAATTCAAGTACAAGCACTTTGATATAGTTTTACTTAAAGTGGTATGTATGTTATCTTTCTGCTGATTTTCATTTAAGTCATAAAATGTACTCATTACTACTAAAACTGGAGTGAGAAATTCGTGAATGCGGCTATTTGTATAAAGTTAATAGTGTGGAAGCGAAATATGGATGTTTTGTATATAATTGATTATCAGGAGGGAAATTAGGTTTACTATCATTAATTATAAATTTGGAATAAAATATGGATATAAGATTTTGATGTGAAAAATCCTCTTCATCCTTGTTTATTTAAAGTGAGAACTGTATATTACATGTCGAAAATTCAGTTTGCGGGCGTGAAATCAAATACAAGGAAAATACATTCAAATGAAATAAAAGTATATCTTATATAGATAGTAGAATTTTTTAATCTTTATCTTTGATACGACCAAATTTCCCGTTTCATTCCATTTTTTTCGTGTATTTGATGCAGTATATGCTTGTATATAGATGAGTATGAACCAAAGTTCAAAAAAATATTTAATCATGACTGAAGTTTGCTTCAACATGTCGATAAATGACACGTAAATTAATTTCTAGACATTACAGTTAATTCCCTGTTATGAACTAAAGTCTGAAAGCCCGTGTTTAATCAGTAGGGATGTGCAAAATCAATGGATTTGTTTTTTTTTTGCACACTCCTAATAATTAATGACTCTGCGAGTAGGAAAGATTCTTTTTTGTATGATATCAGTTGGTAATGTATTAGAAAATTGACAGTTGTAGTTCGAAAAAATAAATTTCAGTTTAAACTATAATGTATTTTTGTCTCAGATTTATTTATTGTAATCCTTGCGTCCACTTTATAAAAAGGACCCCGCACCAAATGCATGGTAAAAAAGGTCCCGGTGGAATTTTCAAAGTGTTTTATATTTTTTAGTTTATGCTCTCCTGATAAGAAAATCCTTATGACAAAAACTCAAATTATGAATAGTTTTTGCGCTACGATGATTTAAAATTCATATTTTGGTACATATTTTTACCTCTGGAGTGGAATATATCACAGACTTTTTATCCACCCTTTGCATTGTTCTCGTGCAAGTTTTTGTAGAAAATAATTGCTCGGACGAACAATGCGACGTAATCGCGTTGGAAGTGATAAACGCTAATCGTTCGGGCGATAGCTTAAGAGGCGTTTGGTTGTCTGAATCAGTGATGAAAATAGTTAATTCACAAACGCATGACAAACGCTATTTTCGTTTGAAAGGTTGCATCCTACATTCGTCGCAAAGCGCCTAAGTTGAATGACCAGACAAAAGAATCGATACCCAGCGTTGCAGTTTGGCACTGATCAATCAGTTCGTGTCAAGCACTCTAAAGCACCTTTTACATAATTCACCTTTTTTGCCAACAATTCCATCCTACCTGCAACGCTAAGCGTTTAATAAAAGCACTCAGACAACCAAATAAACTCCCAGCATTGCTGTTTCGCTTTGATTAGCCAGTTTAAGGCAAATAGTCTAAAACACCCTATAAGGAATACTTATCTCGTTCTTACGCTCCCACTTAAACTTCAACGCTAAGCGTTTAAGAAATCACCCAGACGACAAAATCAATTCCCAGCCTTGCTGTTTGGCGTTGATCAGCCAGTTCAAGTCCGCAATAACCATTTGATCACGAAAACAGCACCGCTAGGGGTTGATTTCGTGATCTACTTACATACGAACCATTTACGCTTAGCGTTGAAGTTAAAGTCGGAGCATTGGAACGAGATAAGCATTCCTTATAAAGTGTTTTAGACTGCTTGACTTAAACTGGTGAATCAAAGCCAAACAGCAACGCTGGGATTTTTTTATGTTGTCTGAGTAATTTTCTTAAACGCTTAGCGTTGAAGGTAGGATGGACACGTTGGCAGAAAAGGAGAATTATGTAAAAGGTGTTTTAGAGTGCTTGCCATAACCTGGTTGATCAGTGTCAAATTGCAACGCTGGGTATCGATTCTTTTGTCTTGCCATTCAACTTAAGCGCTTTGCGACGAACTTGGAATGCAATCTTTCGATCGCAAGTAGCGTTTGTCATGCGTTTGTAAATTAGCTATTTGTATCGCCGATTCAGACAATCAAATGCCTCTTGATAATAGAAATCGAATTTTGTGTCTGAAGCTGGATAACATGCCATCATATTAACGTTTTGTGCGTTGCCTAAGCGCTTAGCGCATCACCCAGGCGCTTAACCCTTATCACTTCCAACGCGATTACATCGAATTTTTCGTCCGTGCAATTATTTTTCTACATAAACTTGAACGAGAGCAATGCAAAGGGTGGAAAAAAAGTATGTGATATATTCCACTCCACAGGTAAAAATATGTACTAGAATATGAATTTTAAATCATCGTATTGCAAAAACTGTTCATAATTTGAGTTTTTACGATAAGGATTTTTTTATCAGGAGAGCATAAACTAAAAAATATCAAAAACTTTGAAAATTCCACCCGGACTTTTTTACCATGTATTTAATGCGGGGTCATTTAAAAAGTTCTACGCAAGATGCATTATAAATCTGGCAGAATTTTAACTTTTAATTTATCACTCGATTTAGAAACGAAATTGTTTTAAAATATGTTTAAGGTAAAGGGATGTTTTCGGTCCATTGCATCAAAAGAAGATTCCATTTCGACAGCTTTTGGATTCTTAATTTGCAGCTGTTCTATAAACGAAAATTCACCAAACATATTTTCTTGCATTATACGTGTTCCTATAGCTCCTATATTTGCTCCGTATTCCGAGTCTCCAGTTCTTAAAAATGTAGGAATAACCATAATTTTTTATGTGGAATTTACGTTAATTTTAATGAAAGGACTTTGTTTTAAATTACCCAGATAACAATCGTGCGACGCACAGTACTCGCATGCGTGCGACGCACGCTGTGCGAGACATAACGCACGCATGCCGCCATCACCTGTCGCAATGCTGTGATGGGTAGTTAGAGTGCGTGCTTAATGCGTCTCATATCGCCATCACGACGTACTTCACGTATGACTGCGTATGCCAGCCTGTTTGCGACGCATGCGTGCGGCTATCCTATAGACAAGAAATAATTCCATAATAATGATCTGATTAGATCCTAGATATTGTTTATTTGTCAAAATTAGATTATTCCAAATTGTATAATATGTAGAAAGTAATAAAAACTGTTAGTCCGCCTTTTCATGGAACAAAATCTGAAAAATTTCCAAATACTTTTTCTAACTTTTACTAATATACATACATTCACATAGAGGAGAGTACCCGAATATGAGATATTCTCGTAATATGAGATAGCGAGGTTTTAGCTAAACTAAAAGGCGCACTGTGTTGATTCTATCACTTACTCGTAGCCCTTAAAGAAAAAGTAATTTCGTGGTGAAGCCATTTTTTTATTGTGCTTCTAAAGATTATGAGCAAACTGTTTATGAAATCGGCGGTGGTCGAGTTCTTGGAAGGATAGTCTTTAAACCCTATTTATTGTGTATTAAATAAATATTTAGCAGTAAAGTTTGCCTAGGGGGATAAGGATTGAATAACTAAGTAGGAAAATATCGATAGTGTTTAAGTTTTTTACTGTACTGGTTAGGCGTAGTAAATACGTAGTTGTACGGTGTGGTTCTCATAATATGAGATACCTGTGGTTCTACACACATGCGAAAGTGATCAGCGTCAGTGCTGCTAGACGCAATTGAAAAAGTATTTTTACGCGTATTTAGGTAGGTGGGGTGTCTATTTTCATCCATATATGGATAAAAATAGACATTTAAAACTGCGCGGGGGAGACTGTTTACAAATGGGTTTGTGACTACTGCCAAAACTGAATATATCTGAATAACAGTAGATAACACTTCGGAAACATACAATAAAGTTTTTCATTGAAAATAATACTTTTTTTTGCATTTTATTAGCGATTTCCTGGCGTATCTCATATTATGAGAATAGTTTGACGAGTTTGGAAAAAGCAATTTTTTCACATTTTTTAGATTTTCAGAAGAAACAAAAATTAATGAAAATTCTCATTTCAGCACCTTATGGTAAACTAAATTTCTTTTAAAATGGCCTATATTACTTTTAAATTCAGTTAATAGAATTCCGACAATCACACCAAACAGAGTTGGTATCTCATATTTGGGTACTCTCCTCTATATATATACATACCTATATATAGTTAAAAGTTTGTCATAAGGACAACCGCAGGATTTCGCTGGGAGCAGGTGCTAATCCGAAAAATTGCACCCGCTCTCAGCGAAATCGCGGTAAAATTTCAGCTGCAACCACGTCTCACGACCGTGAGATAGGTGGTTACAGTCTGCGACGGATTCAATACGATGATCCGGCAAAAGTCTCGTGCACCCTGAGGACACGGAGCGACCCAAGGACGACCGCCTTCTGCATTTTGCCCGCAAGTGTCTTGGCATTTTCTTGACACGCAGGGATGCTTTTCAGGCTATTAACCAGTGAAACCTTGGCACCTCCAAGAGCGCCGATGATGAAGACGATTAGCTTAATGGAATATTCCGGGTATAGCCGTCGCAACTCCCTTATAAGTTCTTTATACCTCTCTTTCTTTTCATTCTCCTTGGCTATGATGTTTTTGTCAGCTGGTGCCGAAAATTCGATAACGAACATGGTTCGTTTCTCGAAGTCAAGAAGGACTATGTCAGGTCTCGAGTGCGCAACAGAAACAATTGTCGAGAATATGAAGTTCCAGTATATCCGACACTTCTCATTCTCAACAATTGATTCTATTTCCCTAGGAGCGTTTAGCGGAGCGGTATTTGGGCTGATGCCGTAAGAGTGACAGAGATGGTAATAAAGCACTCTTAGTGCCGCATTGTGCCTTTGGATGTAGGTCGTTCCCGCATGAATTGGACAACCAGATAAAAAAAAAAAAAAAAAAACGGGGTGTGCATGACACGCTCTGCAGCTATCATCGGGAATGTATTGGCTCAAAATGTGGCGACGGTATGCTAGAGTGGAAATGACACCGTCTTGGCATGCCAAAATGAAACCCTCCGTGCCCGACTTCAATCCGGGTGATTTAAGGAAAGCAAACGTTAGCTCATACGACATCGACAGATCCTCCACATTTCTGTGGAAGATGCCATGCATCTTCTTCTCGAGGAGCTGTTCGCGGAAGTTTTTCTCCTGTGCTTTCTTAATCTGGGCCTTCAGGCTTGAGTACTCGAGATGCATAAGATTTGATGCACCTTGCTCATCCCTGATATTGAAGTCAAGGCCGAGTGTTTCAGCAGCCTCCTCCGCGGCTTTGTAGAGAAACGCCCCTTTGCCCACTTCTTCGTGTTTCCTGACCATTTTAAGAAGAGGTTCCTGTCCATTTGCGACTATATGTGCTGTGCCCAAAATAATCCTGTTGTGAAGACATTCAAGATTTAGTATTCCGCGACCACCTTGACCATGGAACCACTCCAAATGAATAGAGTACTACCGGGACGGCAAGCATGTTCGTCGCAGATACTTTGTTCTTCGCCGACAGTTCTGAAGACCAAATCCGTCGAATAAGATGTTTGTATCTGCATCGGAGAGTATCCTTTATCGATGTCACGTCCTGAATGCGGCTCTGTGGCACGCCTAGGTATGTATAGGTCTCTCCAGCGCTAAGGTGTCGTATAGCGCTTCTGTCGACGAGCTCAGGGTCTTCCGGGATTCCATTAAGTTTTCCTTTCTTCAAATAAACCTTGGCGCATTTTTCTAACCCGAACTCCATTCCAATTTCTTGAGTGTACTCTTTGACAATTTCTAGAGCCAGATGTAGTTTCTCTTGATTTTTAGCATAGATCTTCAGATCATCCATGTAAAATACATGAGTGACTTTATGCTTTCGATTTCCAGGTTTGCCGCAGAGGTACCCTTCGGAATGGCGAAGTGCGAGAGATAGTGGCAATAGTGTGAGGCAAAAGAGGAGCGGGCTCATGGTATCGTCCTGAAACACACCTCTCTGAAAGGTGATACTGTTAGTGATCACACGATGTTTTCCAGACGAGATAGTAAATCTGGTTTTCCAAAGCGGCATTAATCTCTCTATGCACATCACGATGTGTGGATGAACCTTTAAGCTTTCCAACAGACAGATGATAAGTCTATGGGAGGTTGAATCAAAAGCTTTCCGGTAATCAATCCAGGCCATCGATAGGTGACGCTGATAGAATGCTGCGTCTTTACAGACACATCTATTGATGAGCAGGTTCTCCCGACATCCTGCTACGCCTTTCTTTGAGCCACGTTGTTCGTACATCTCTCGCCACACAGGTCCAATTGTCCAAACAATCCTATCATTTAGGATAGCTGTGAAGATCTTATACAGTGTATTCAGACAAGTTATTGGCCTGTAATTTGTAGGGTCAGCTCAGTTGCCCGTCTTTGGCAGGAGCACTGTGCGCCCTTCTACCAACCACTCCGGAATAGGCTCTTCCGACTTTAGAAATGAGGTGAAAATGCGGGCCAGATGCTGGTGGGT